>JANHFO010001870.1:426738-439604 GCA_032468095.1 Pareas carinatus | reverse complement strand
GTTGACGCTTCGGGCCAGGATTGGGGGCGCTTGTTTTTTGGGTGGAGTTGTATGGGTGTGGGCTTCATCCCGCCACGGACGACGCCGACTCCTGCCGCCCCGTTGAGGGCACGGACGCTCGTTGAGTGCACACCCGGACGGAGCTAGCCGAGGATCTTGGACTTGGGGGATTCTCTCCCCCCCCTTCTGCCGTCGGCGCGATCCCGGGTCGCTGGCCACTGGACATTGACGCTGGCCCAGCTGAGCCCACGCGCACGCCCCGTCACCGCACCCCCCAGGCTCGACCCAGTACGGGGCAGAACAACCGCAGCCAGATCTAGTGAGCTGGTGTAACTCTGTCCTTCAGAATGAAGCATACCAGGTTTCGTAAAAACTCAACTACATGTCTTTGAAAGTGATATGCTTCTTGCAACTCTTTACTGTTTGCTGATGCCCGCTCTCATTTTCCCTTATTCAGTGTTTTGGTGATGGTGTCTAATACACAAACACACACACAAACACGCACACACACACCATAGAGTGAAAATGGAGAATGAAGTTGTACATCCAAGGACGAAGCAGGAAGAAGACATTTTATTCCCCTACCATAAAGAATGTAATGCTATAAAAATAGACACTGATGAATGAAGGAGGAACACTAAGTAAAAACTAGTACAATTGAAAAAATATTTTCCATAAAGAAAATTATTTATTTATTGTATGATGAAAACATGACTGAAGAGAAGTGTGTGTGTGTGTGTGTGTGTGTGTGTAATGCAAATCTTCTAGGGTACCAGGGAACGCATGTTATGGACAATCTTGCACAATATGATTAATAGTTTGCATGTCAGCACCGCAAATGCAATAGAGAAAATAAAAGACTGCAATAAAATGTATATGTTGGTAAAGGAGATGGGAAAGAAGAAGATGGGATGTTCAATAAATAAACTGAAGATATGCAAAAGTGTCAACTGACAACTGAATTGCGAATATAGATAGAAAGATAGAAAAAAGATTGTGACATCATACCGAAATAGCATAACTGGGGAAAATGAGGTGCAATCCTGTTTTCCTATTTCACGCCCCTCTCCACTTGGTCAATTTTGCCACTCATCCCAAAAACTGTGTTTGGAGCAAATGATTCTCAGGACCATTCTGATCTGTCAATCCCTTAATCCATTTTTTTCTGTCTCTCCCTCTTCTCCTCATTTCTATTCTTGTTTTTTTTAGTTTGTTTATTTAGTCAAGCATATATGAGAAAAACAAGTATAAGTAGGAACATGCTATTTAAACATGAAGGTATAAGCATATGCATAATAGTAAATGAGTACGAATAAATGGGGACAGTAGGACAAGGACGGTAGGCGCACTAGTGCACTTCTGCATGCCCCCTTATAGACCTCTTAGGTATGGAGTGAGGTCTCATCAAGGCATTAAAAGGGTCAAACGGTTTTGAGTTTGTTTCCTCTTTTGGATGCATCACACTGTTTATGCTGCTGAGCTTTATGTCAGAGGGGAAGAATTTTCCACAGTTTTATTTCAAGTGAATTAGAAATGCATTTAACCCCCTTGTTATGATAAAGGAGTCAAGATATTCATTGTAACAAGACCTTTTAGGCTACATTGTTGATGGTTTTAGCTATTGCGGTTATAATTTTAATTGAGTTTTAGCTCTTTGCATTGTGTTTGTGTTTGCGCCTCTATGTGTAGAGGCTTAGTGATTGTATTAGCTGTTTTGAGGGATAGGGATAGAAAAGTGAGGTACAAGTTGAATTAAACTGATAGTATATAAATAAATTTAATTAATGTATTATACTTAAGTTATATCAATACATTTGTTAAACTGATTTGTCAGGAATAATTGTAGACATGATTCAAATGATAAATCAAATGTCGTTGTATTGATAGATAGGATGCAGCGAGGCCGGAGAGATTAGCTGTGACAGACTTGAGGGAAGAAATAATGTCCTGGATATATACTTGTACTGTATGCACATCATTTTTTCCCCAGGTGAATGGAAGTTGCAGATCCTCAGAACACACTCCCAAAAGTAAACCCTCCCCATATATCTGGTTTACCATTTCATGATAAGCACCGCTTTGTGATGAAAAAAGTAAAGTCCCAGATTCAGACAAAATATTGTCTAGTGGCAGAGTATCAATATCGACCCAATGTAGAAAGGGCTCTATATTGCTATCAAAATGTTGCGACTCCCTCTTTGTGAGTCAATGAAGCCCACTCACTGAATTGATGACTCAGAGATATAGATATGAATCACTCATTCAAAAGGTGACATTGATGACTTTTTAATGTCAGCTCAACATATAACTTTTTTTTAAAAAATGCATCTTTTTCTCTTGAATTGAGAAAAAAATCAAAAATTGAGTATTGAGGCTTTGTGACTTAAAACTTGAGAAGTGGAACATCAATTCTCAAAATTAGTCACCAATAAGGATCAGGATTTTCCTGGGACTCTGGACTAGGTTGAACTGGGATCAGCTTTGCTGCTGAGATTCCAGTGCAGATCCAAGTAAATTGCATTTGACAGCCTGGGAGTTTTTATGGGATGAGGCCTCATCCCTGGGTGAGAGATGGAGGAGCAATGTGCGGAGGGAGAGATATTCCCTGCCATGCCTGGTTATGAAAGGGTATTCTTCCTGTGACCTTGGTGAGAGTGGGGTGGCTGGGAGTTAGGGACAGGGTGGAGACAGTTGATGATAGACTGAATGGTGTGTGATGGACTTGCTGCCCATGCCCAAGGTGCTGAATATTATTCAGCAGTACCGGTAGCCTGAGTAAGTTTTATTTGTCCTGTGCTTTAAATAAACCTGGAAGATGTATCCCTTAAGCTTGAGGATATCTGGCCTCTTCCATTTTGTGCAGTGCACCACCTCTCTTGATCCCTTCCTCCAGTCCAGCTGGAGATTCTACCACAATCATTAAGGTAATCTAGACTAGGAAATCAAAGTCATGCAAGCCAATACTACCTTTTATTATAAAGGTACAGTTAACCGTATCTTGCAAGTCTGAATGCATTTCCCCCCTTCCATCCTTTATCTTTGTGAGAACTAGGGAGGGTCTAGTCTGAGATATTTCTAAGTCTGAGAACTTCTTTCTTTTACTTACATGTTGTCTTGGTCAAGGCTCTTCCTCCTGTCCTTCAAGGTCTTTCCTTTCCTCCCATTACAGACAGTGGGAGAATGGGAGGGGGAATTGAATAAAAAATGGGTAAGGGTATTATCTTAATGGCAATGTCTGTGAGGTTATATGGCAAAGGACGGGTGTGTGTGACTGCTCTTGTGGAAGAAGGTTTCTTAAATGATCCTGAGGAAGTAGTCAGGTCTTTACTGTGAGTTATGCCACTTGTGTTTGGGATTCATATACTTCCTGGCTGATTAAAGCTGCCCACAATGTGTATATGGTTGAGTCCAAATATGGTTAATGACTCATTGCAGGAGGGATGGTTCTACCAGTTGTGAAGGAGACTGTGGTGTACCCATCCCTCTTACCAAGTAAGATAGCATTGGTGCACTCCCTTAAATGTCATCTGGCCAGAGGGCCCTCACCCTTTTAAACTTTTGGAAGGCTGTGAAAAGGGGGATCTTCCAACAAATATTGAGCTACACTGAGAATGGAGCTCAGAAAATGTATAGTGGGAGTGTTGTCACTTGGGTTCTATGAAACATAGTTTTTGATGTGTTATATTTATGTTTTCATGCTTGTGGTGAGAGTCAGTTAGGATCATTGTATTCACGAAGGTCAGCCACATAAGTTCTTTAAATAAATAAATGCACAGTTTTACAAAAGTATTCTAGAGCCTACTAGTGCTAATATCATCCTGAGTTTCTATTGTGTTTAAATATCATAATATTTAAACACAATATCATATTGATGTTGACTGGATATTTTTATTTATTTATAGAATCATAGAATCATAGAACTGTAAAGTGCCACAAAGATAATCCTGTTCAACCCTTTGTAATGTGTATTGGGTGAAAAGTATTATGTTAACTTATGCTCAGTGTAATGAAATTTGGAAGTCACTTCTTTATTATTATCTTTGCTGTCTTTTTCTTTTCTACTTTTTCCTTTCCTTTTTTTCCTTTTAGTTCAGATTATATTACTTTTTACTATGTTTAGGGGAAGAGAGAGAGAGACAGAGACACACAGAGAAAGATCTTATTCTGTCATATCATATCAGCCAGAACTTCATTCTGAAGAGAGAAATAAACTTGAGCACTAAGTGGAAAACTGACAGGTGCTAGGTATCATGACAGCATCTAATGCTAAAAAACATGTTTCAATCAGAGCAGATGCTTTTCGTTCTAGTCTTTTAATCTTTTAACAATTAATAGGCACAGGATATCTTGAGCCACAAACAGAGTGGGTTTGCAAGTTATGCTAAACCATAAAGTGATTTGCTTCGTTGCCATTCAGTATTATGTCATGTGAAGTATTGTAAGTAATAAACCATGGTGTACTTAACTTAACATGCAAATAAAATGAAATGACTTATCCATTATTTAAAAAAACTGCCTTGCATGACATATACGTCTATTTCATCTCACCCAAACAGTTGAATTCAGGGACATCATGATAGACCACTGTGAAGCAATTAGAGATATACTCCTACTGATTATGCACCTTCCCCATGGCTTATTGTTATTTGTCCTGCCATCAAGTGATTTATTTAATTTCCTCTATCTAAAAAAATCGTCAAAAGCTATTAGTAACTTTATATCTAGTTTTAACAACTGTTAGTTACTATATCAATTATTTTTTATAGTAATTTTCATTAAAGATTACAATTACAATAGTCAAAACTATTACAAACTAAAAAAATAAAAGAACAAAAAGAAAACAATAGAAGGCGCAGAAAAGAAAAAATAGAGAAAGAGAAAAAAGAATATAGCAAAGGGAAAAAAAGAAATATATAAAGAAGTGATTTCTACCCTTCTCTACCTTCTTAAGTATAAAGAATTTTAGTAACTTATCACTTTCTCTTAAAATAGAAACAATGATCTCTTCTTTCCATCTCCAATCTCTTATCTATAAACAAATCCACAAAGCATTGTCATTTCAGTTCAGATAAGAGCAACATTTCATTAAGGGTTACCAGAGATAGCAACATATTTATTTTAACCTTGATCAGATAAATGGATTTTATTCTCCTTCCTTTTACCTAAAACAACTTTGATCTTTACTCTCGCAAATAATGTCATAGAACTTGATTTTTTTTCACTTTTTTGTCTTTTCTTATAAAATTCTTCAATGTAACAAATCTCTTTTGTAAATCCAGTATAGAAAAATTATCCAGTTCACTGTCTTGGTGTGTTATTTGTATATATCTTTTAATTGTTAAGACATCAGTTGATTTCTTTTGTATATCAAGTATAACACCTTTTCCCGGGTAATTCTTGTAGTCTGTCATTTTTAAAACCACTTTCAACTCAGTTTTGATCTTGTCAGGTTTTTCTTCTTCCATAACAGCTTCTGAACACAGTCTATTTCTGAGTATTAACTTCTAGCTCAATTGCTCAAAAGTATCCTTCAATATGTCCAATGTTATAATATTTTGCTTCATTCTGTAATTGTAATTTGAGTTTGAGTGTTCTTTTCCTTTAATTGTAATCTTTTGTTCCTCCTCGTTCCGTCTATGTCTAATTTTTAAAGTCTATACAAACTGTCTATACAAAAGCATTTTCCCATGGAAAGAAGACTCTATAATTAATTCCAAAATCTTACTTCTGATTTATATGGACTCTTAGTGTGCTTGTAACATTCTAAAATCAAAGTTTTCATCATTTTCTGGTTATTTTCTGCTGTGGTGGTCTGCTCCAGTTTTTGTGGAACTTTCTTCAGTCTGCCATTCCCCCCCGCCCCACGTCAAGTCCAGTCTTCCTGTCAGACATGGGAAAACAAGAACACACACATAAATTCTAAAAAAAAAACTTTATTGCTGTTCACCTAAGTAGACAGAATGTTGTCAGATTAAAGCACACTCTACATAACTATCTGATCAATTCTGTGAAAAATTAGGGAGGATCCTTTCTGCCCTGCTTCCGGCACAGCAACCATTCAAGGCTGACTCGAAAAGTGCTTTTCAAAGGCAATTGAATTTACTTTTCCTTGGCCTGGATGACTAAGAATTTCCATAGATTCAAGGCTGATGTTTCTCTTTACTCTTCCTTCTCACAACTCAGCACTAAATTCCACTATACTCACAATAAAGTATCATGTATTCGCAACTATGTTCAGGACTGTGGTTGGCTTAGAATGCATTATGTACCTTACTTTTATTTATCTTTTACTCTTTTTTTAAATTTACTTTGCTTTCTAACCTGATATAAGCTGCCCAGGGCCACAATGACAAGTTGGGTGGCCATATACATTGTTTAACTAAATAATCAATCAAACAAAGTGCAACAGTGGAAGCAAGATCAAAAAGTGCCTGGTAGCAACGGTTCCATATTTTCCATTTCTGATTCTCTATCATAATAGAGAAGGCCTGAAGAACTAATAACATTATGAGATGGATAATTCTGACTGCACAAGGTTCCTGATGGTGTGAAAGACTGCTACCATGTTAGACGAATGTTGTCACTGACCCTTTTAGACTATTTCAGTCACCTTGATATTGTGGCCAAAGCTTGGCTCATGTAAAGCAACCAAGTAACTTTGAAGATTCAACATAACTTTATTAGCATATGAACAATAAAACAGTGCACAATGGCCTCCCAGCAAAACACTGGCAACTTGTTGGGCAGCCTGTAGCAAAGACAGAACCACAGCTTATGTACTTTTGGCCTACTACATTGCAAAGGCAGGACAAAGAAAAAGTAGAAAAATGGTCTAAAGATGTTGGAATGTTTTGATAAATTCATCTGGGTAACCTTATTATTTTTCACTACCTACTAAGTCAGCATGCTAACCATACTTTCTCTGAGATAGGTTAGTAAATATATGCAATTTGATTTACTAGGGCATAAGTTCCTGACTGATTCTTCGTCCCTGTTGCTACTCAAGATCAATTCAACTTGCTGTGAATGTTTTCTTACAAGAGCTCCTTAATCAGTTCACATGTATGGGTATGCAGCTTATGGATTTGATAGTGAATGTAGCTCATATGTATATATGGGGATAATTTTCATCACCACATTAGAAGATCAAAAATAGAAGAGCTAGAGTTTAAATGTGTTCACCCCACTGTTAAAGTTTGAATACCCCAAAGAAAGTTTGTATTACAAGAAAGATTATATTACAATACTTTCCTAAACATTAATTTAGATACCTTACTATTGTCAGAAGTAATTTTCAGTGAATCCTATGGGACTTACTTCCAGATAAGTGTGTTCAAGATTGCACTGTTAATTTGTAATGCATATATCTACTTGTACGTCATTTCAGTCATTAACTGACATGCAGCAAATAAATGGAGTAGATGAGCATAGCTTTTTGAATCTCAAGGCAGATGAAGCTGTTTTTAATTATATATCTCTGTTGCAGGAAGATGCATAAAATTTGGAATCTCATTAAATATGACTGTGAAACCATTGGCAGTATAATAGCATTCAATATTGTAATGTTATGATTACTTTATCTAATGGAACCACTTTATTCTGTCAAATTTTGTATTTTTTTGAAAGGACTCACGTCTGAAAAACGTCAATATATGCTTGAGATAACTTAGCTTGCATTCTAAACTTGCTTCCATTCAGAAAGATTGTGCCTTCTTGGCACAATGAGATATTCTAACCATTTTCTAAGTGGCTGAGAATAGATCTTCAGGAAGGACATTTCAGTAGGCGCAAACATTGAGGGATTTCACCAATGGTTACTGCTGATTGTTGTCAGTTCTCCCTAAGGAACTAGATTAGTACAATGAATCATAGAGTAGTGGGGATATGGTTATTTTCAATCAGTCATGCATTGGGTGAACCTAAAAGTTTAAAGTTTTCCGCTGTCCAGTCCTGTCCAGCTCTAAGGGGCAGTGCTCATGACTGTTTCCTAGTTGAGGGAGTCAGCATTGTCTGAAGATGCTTCCATGGCCATGTGGTCAGTATGACTATAAGCAAGGGTGCACAGAACACTGTTACTTTGCCCCCAAAGTGGTAACTATTTATCTACTTGCATTTGCCCTGATTTCGAACTGTTAGGTTGGCAGGAGCTGGAACAGGAATGAGATCTTCCCCCAATGACATGGTATTGGGGCCTCAAGCTGCCAACCTTTTGGTCAATAAGCCCAGTGTCTTAACTGGACCTAAACAAGCCTCTTAAACTCTTCTCCGACTTCACACTAAGGGGTAATCATAGTGGCCTTATAAGCATCATTTAAAGATTTTTAAAGCCCTACAGAATTGCAAAGTACTGTTATTACCAAAATCAACACAGTCTGATTACACTCTACTTTATGATTTCATG
Organism: Pareas carinatus; assembly: GCA_032468095.1. NCBI lineage: Eukaryota > Metazoa > Chordata > Lepidosauria > Squamata > Pareidae > Pareas > Pareas carinatus. The sequence continues at coordinate 431,203 of JANHFO010001870.1, read as the reverse complement.
CCCATCTTTTGTGATATATTTTCTAAGAGTGTGAAGTTGTCACATAGCCTATTGTAGTTGAACCTAACAGCAATTTGATCTGCAAAATCTCAGCAGTGACAATGCTTTTCTTTGTGCTAAGAAAGTATCATCTGGTAGTTGCAGACTAAGTTATTACAATGCCATTTTACTCCCAGGTCAAAACAATTGTTTTCTGCATTTGCTTTTTGGTTCGAACAGAATCAGCAGAAAATATATATATGATGACACAGACTGTCATGCCAGTTGTGGATAATAGGTCCATCTAATCAAATCTTCATTTTTTCCAGGACTGACAGGCTATGTACTTGGGTGGGCTTCATAAAAAGAGCAAGATGCAAATGGCCATTCTATGTAGCTTCACCGCCCTTGCCCCCATCTCTGTCTTTCAAGGAGCTTGAAAAGGGGCAATTTACACCATACCTCTTCTTTACAAGAAAGAGCACTTCTCATTCTGTCACTGGCCACAACAAGCCATCTATAAAAAAAAAGCAAGAAGCAGGATCTCCCAACTGGTAAGCTCTTAGTTCTGCTCTTCCATTCTGAGCATTGCCACCTGGAAGGGCAGGAAGGGAGGCATCACAGGGCAACAACAATTTTGCTTCTCTTTCTTGCACAGCTCCCTACTACATCAGAGAAAACCGGGCCCAGCAGCTGCCCCTGTGGACCATTTGCTGTCTGTCACGTTGTAGTGCTTGGCTTGTTCAGTCCTTCATACTGCCCAGAAGCATGAGAAGGGTTGAATGACTAGGCAAACTTGGTGATTCTGCTGCCTTTTAGGATAATTGATTGAGTGCTTCCTTTTGAATCCTCCCATGAGAGAATGCATGGGAACGTTGAAGGGACTGGCAACCATGACTTTTTCAGTAGACTAAACTTTCTAAACACATTGTTTTCTGTTTCCAACATACACTTGTTTTCAAGCTCATTTAAGACATGACTTTTTATACTAAATATTTATTTTAAAATGTCAAGGCTGGTGGCTACGTCCACATTGGAAAATGTGATTATGGAAACTGCTGGTTTCATTTATTGAATGACTCTGAATTTTGGCATTTCAAGAGGAGAAGACAAAAATGTCTCTGCATGCTGCTCATGTATTTGAGGAAAAATTAAATCCATGCCATCTTTTTGTATATTTAAGGTGGTGGCTATTTTCTCCATTTCCCTATATTGAAATTCATCTACCATTCTGTTGCCAGTTATTAATCTGGTTTGGAAAGATCCTTTGCCTAAAGCCACATTTGAGTTTGTTACCTTAACTAGAGTAGCACTGTGGCTTGAAAATTAGATTGTGTTGCTTCTTTAAAAAACTGATTTTTTAAAACATTATTTTTGCATTCAAAGATTTTGGTCCTTGTAAAATTGTGGAAGATGTTCCTGTATCAGACCTAATGTCCCAGACACTAACCATCTTGTTGATCAGATGGAACCTCTTCCCCCATCCTATTTTATCAACACTCTGCAGTTAGATAAGTGCTCTTATCATTCCTCCCCTCTCTGAGTGCTGTCAAAATGCGTACGACGGCTCTTTTTAATCTGCCTCCTCCCTTCTGGTTGCTAGTGCAACAGATGGTGGCTGTCAGCTGCTCAGCTGGTGGCTATAGCACTCTGCTCTCTTCTGCTGTAAGCCTCAAGACTCAGCCTGTAGGCTCCAACTTGCCTCCTGGGACTGGACCTAGTTGGGTTTAACTATGAGAAGGTGCCTGATAATTAACTCTCTTCCTTTCTCTCCCCTCCCACATACTGTGCTTGTTTTCCAGAAAGTTGAAAGAAGAGAGAAAGCAAGATGTGCTGGCCTGAAGCATACACAGAAACCTACCAATATATGCAAAAAAACCCACCTCCGCTTATAAAATAGGCTCAGGTTGAAAGTGTAGGATGAAGTCTACCCTAGGACTAATAATGGTGTCTATCTTCCAGTCATGTTTTTTTCATTCTGCTTTGGTAATTCATTAGCAGAGAAAAGTCACGTAGCTCTGCTTTCCAATTTGTGTCAAAGCAAAACAGAACACAACAAAAAACAGCTCCCTTATATTACGGTCCTGCTGAAATCACTGCTTAAGAGTAACAGTGTGTGTGCATGCGTGTGTTTGTAGTTAAGTATAGGAAACAGCTGCAGGCACAGAGTTATGGATAAAGTAGGGTGATATTTTGGTAATTATATCATTTAGGTTTTCTATCAGCAATATTTATTATGCCATTCCCCCAGGCTTAGTCAAGGGTTATAAAATAGGTATTCTCAGAATTCCTCCTGTAAATGGAGAAGGAAGGCCCTAGGCTAAAGTCAATATAGCTGCACTCATTGTGCACACTTCTTTTACGCTGGAAATGGAGATTTGGTTTATTTTTCTCATATTTTCCTGACCAATGTCTTTCCCTGTGTGATAAGTGCATAGAATAAGAGATATAGCTAAGATATTTTCCATATTGTCTGAAAAACGAGAAGCTATGATGGGGAGGCATATATGGGTCCCACATCATAACTCTGGCCAATGGCTTGGTTTGTTGGAAGGTAGAAAAAAAACCCTCACCTATATGTTAATTGTCTGTATCTTCTGCATTTCATTTCCTTTTATTATTATTATTATTTATTAAATTTTAATTTCAATTTTCCCCAGACCCCCACCTATACACATGAGGCATAATTTCTGTTTCAAGAGATGTTCCGTCTACTTAATGAAGTGAACATGGTGCCATAATACATCCTTCCCTTCAAGTGCTCCCAGAAAGTGCGGTACTGAGGAAGAGGGTTATCTTCCAACCAAGTCCCATTCTTTAAACCTTTCAAAAGGGACAGTGATGCTGCCCATGATTCTAGTAACCCTAATTTTGTGCTTTTAAATGCTCACTGGGTATACAGTGAAGTTTTTTCATTTATTTTGTATCACTGCTGGGAGGCATCTCAGACACAATAACAGGGTTATTAAAGCTAACAGACAAATCCAACAGTAAAAGTTCCCTAATGGCTACCCTTAGCAGAGAGAACAAGGAAGAAGGAAAAATGCTTTCTTGGTTTATTTTTTTAATTTTTTTTAACCAAGGTATGAATGGCTAGATTTGGTGAAAGGGAAGAAGGGAACTCCTTGTCAGACTGGACAGGTATTTCTTGGTTCCTGAGCTTTCCCTTCACTGCAAACCATTCTCTTGTCTTAGCCTGGTGTATGCTCTGTGGCAGCAGCTCCCTGAGCCGGAGGCCTCACAGCATGACTAATGGCATGTTTTGACATCTCTGAATTATTCCCCCACGTCTTTTCAGCTCTAGGAAATAAGAAATGAAGAAGGAAAGGCAGCCCACTGGATACCAGAGGAGGAACACCAGTTGCATTTTAAATTTGAGAAGCACACAGGAAAGCACACACAGGCACCCATACACAACTACATTGTTACCTCATTTATTTACTTATTTTATTTATTTATAAAATGTATTGGCTGCCCATCTTACCATTGGGTAACTTTGGGTGGCTTATAGTTAACATATACAGTTAAAACACAAAAAGTTAAAATCAGATATTAAAATCAAGGACAATGGGGCCGGGGAGAGGGGGAAAATCTGTTGTTACTCAACCAACCATCTCCATTGCACTGTTCTCCCACTGGGGCTCCAAGCTGACTGGCACAGCCACGTCTTTAGGCCCTTATGGTTTAGGGTTGGAACCAACCTCACATGGGGTGGGGGAAAAGATGTTCCAGAGGTCCTCCTGGACCCAACCAGCTGGAATAATTGGGCTGATGCGACCCTCAACATGCTTCCTCTGCTGGCACGAGTGGGACGGGTCAAGCCCAGTGAGATGGTCCCTCAAGTAAGCTTGAGCCATGCCATGAAGGGCTATTAAAGGTGATCACCAACACCTTGAATTGCACCTGGAAGCAGACCGGCAGCCAATGCAGCTCGTGGAGCAGTGGTGTTAAGAGGTCATTCTTGGGACCACCAAAACTGCCCACGCTATCACACTTTGTACCAGCTGTAGCTTCAAGGGTAGCCCCATGTAGAGCGCATTACAATAGTCCAGCCGTGAGATGACTAGAACTGAATGGCTGAGCGCAGGGAATCCTGTTCCTTCTTAGATAACAGTCCTGTGAGACAAAGCACAAAAAGACTTCAGCAGGTGGTTTCATTTGTTTCTGTTGGTCTTGTTGGACACCCAGGGACATGTAGATTATTTCCACTTTTGAGAGTGGTGGGGAACTCTTAACCATAATCAAAACAAAAAAGAGTGACAGGTTAAAAAAAATAAGCCTCCACAAAAGAGTTTCCTTGTGTTTAAATCTAAGGATCTTTTTCAGAATTAATCCCAAGGCAATTTCTGCCTCTCCCCTCTGTTGCTTCTGTGACAAATGATTGCTTAGTTATGTATGTATGTAATGTATGTATGTAATTTTATTTATACCCCGCCCTTCTCCCGAAGGACTCAGGGCGGCTTACAGGCAAATAAAAACAAAAAAC
>JANHFO010001870.1:414810-425166 GCA_032468095.1 Pareas carinatus | reverse complement strand
GAAGCCTAGTCATATAAAGGAAATTCTGTTTTATATAAAAATAATTATCATTTTTGGTAATTGAAATTCCACATATTTTAAGCTATTGTTTTGTATGTTATTGACCAATAAAAACTTTTTCTGTTACAGACAAGAGATGACCAAGTCTTGAGTGACTGCGTAAGGCATCGCGATCTAGAAAGTGCTGCAGCTGGTGGATCAGGGGAACCTGATAAAACCTTCCCCTGGCGACGGCTGCCATATGATCTTCTAAGGACAGCCGTACATCCAAGAGGACACCCAGATTGCGAGCCCTTTCCGTGGAGGCCAATATTTCACCCCCAATAGCCAGCGATGGAGTCAGCTGTCTATATCGAGGTGCCAGAAGCCACAGCCACTCAGTCTTGGAGGGGTTGAGTCTAAGTCTGTTCTTCCCCATCCAGATCCGCACGGCTTCAAGGCACTGGGACATCACTTCGACGGCATCGCTGGGGTGTCCTGGGGTGAAGATGTACAAATGAGTATCATCAGTGTACTGATGATACTCCACCCCAAGACCACGGATGATCTCACCCAGCGGCTTCACATAGATGTTGAACAGGAGGGGTGAGAGGACCGACCTCTGCAGTACCACACATGAGGCGCCGAGGAGTCAACCTCTGCTCTCTCGTCAACACCGCCTGCCACCGATCAGAGAGGTAGGAGGAGAACCACTGCAAAACAGTGCCTTCCATTCCCAATCCCCCCAACCGGCGCAGCAGGATACCATGGTCGATGGTATCAAAAGCCGCTGAAAGGTCTAATAGCACCAGGACAGAGGAACATCCCCTATCTCGGGCTTGCCCGAGATCATCCACCAACGTGATCAATGCCGTTTCCGTGCTGTGACCAGGCCTGAAGCCGGACTGGCGCGGATCCAGATAGACAGATTCCTCCAGGTGCCGAGGAAACTGATACGCCACCACACTTTCTACAACCTTTGCTACAAAAGGAAGGTTGGAGACTGGATAATAGTTTACTAAAATGGCCGGGTCCAGGGAAAGCTTCTTGAGGAGAGGTCTCACTCATTGAGTGAGGAGCCCCTCCCTCAATGAGGCTTTTACTATCCCCTGGAGCCAGCCCCGAGTCACCTCCTGGGAGGCCAGTACTAACCAGAAGGGGCATGGGTCCAATAAACATGTGAAATTCAGTCGACCCAGAATCTTGTCCATGTCTTCGGGGGCAACAGAATCATACTCTTCCCAGATATTACTCACAAGACTTGCCTCAGTCCTTTCCGCCGGACCACCCCAGTCGGAGTCCAAGCCATTTCGTATCCCATCGATCTTATCTTGCAGATAGCCACAGAACTCCTCTGCCCGATCCTGCAGGGGATCTTCCCACCCCTCCAGTTGTAGAAGGGAACAGGTCACCCCAAACAGGGCAGCGGGGTGGCTATCTGTTGATACACGATGAGGGCGGCGAAAAAATTCTTCTTCGCTGCCCTGATCGCACCAAGGTAGGATTTGGTGTAAGTCCTGATCAAAGACCGATCGGTCTCGGAGCGGCTGGCCCTCCAACTACTCTCTAGGCGTCTTCTCGGACGTTTCATCGCCCTAAGTTCTTCATTTATAAGTTTTACACTACAGTGTCTGCAATTCCTTCCATTGACTATTGTTGCTGGAGTTAATAGAAGTTGAAATCTAAAGCCTCTAGAGCAGTAATGGCTAACCTTTTAGACACTGAGTGCCTGGATGAGTCGCAACTAATGAGTCACGGCTGGTGACATCATCACCTGGTGCCGATACTCTCTTTCTGAGCATGTGCATAGTCACATGACATCATCGTCTGGTGCTAGTTTCTTTCTGAACATGCTCAGCTCTGGGGCGATTCCGGTGTGACTTGGCTCGAGTGCCCGCAGAGAGGGCTCTGCGGGCCCACTGTGGCACTCGTGCCATAGGTTTGCCAGCATTGGTCTAGGACAGTGGTGGTGAATCTGTGGGCATGCCCATCATCGCCCTAGCCCAGATTTCTTTACTAGAAAGCCAGAGGGATGCGGGGCTCCCCTTCCCTTCTCCATGTGGTCTTGAGGACATTTCTGACATCCCCTGCCCCTCTGCCCAGCAGCTCAATGGGAGTACTTCCTTCCTCCTCTGTCTGGGATAAGATGGGAGGCTCAAATGCGGTGCGGAGTCTGTGGTAAAGGTGAGACAGGAGAGGAGAAACTAAGTTGAGGGGGAGCATAATTCACAGTGGACCGCAGAAGCTGAGGGAGGCCACCAGAAGGCCCGTGGTGAGCTCATGTAGGCCACAGGCAGCGTCGGAGGGGTGGCTTTTGGATTGCAGTTTGGGCACTCGGTCTCTAAAAAGTTTGCCACCACTGCTCTAGAGACCTGTAAATTGCCTTATATCTTTCCCTACGTTTTAAAATATAATTACTATTTCCAATCTTAATATTAGCACGTTGCAAGAAATACAATTCTTTGGTTGATCTTATTTGTAAACAAAACAAAACAACAAACTTATTTTGATCACACACAGACCCAAAATGGAGCTTTTATAATTGCTTTTCTTTGTCATTGGTATGCCTCAGAATTAGTTTTATCACATGTACGCCCGACTTTTACAATAATTTACTGAGTGGATGTGATTAGCTAATAGGTTTTATATTTAGTACTGCACATGCCCTGTGTCTTACAGGACAGTGCTTCCCAAATATTTATCTTCTCTCAATAGTAATCAGAAACCTAGATTGCAAAATCGGCCTTAATTACAAAACAAATTATATTAAAGGCTTGGAAATTGAGTTTCAAGATGAATTATGAAACTTGGCTGCTGAAGTTGTCAACCTTCAAGCTATCAGGGGAGGAGACGTTGTTGAGAAACAGAGAACAGGTTTATAGGAATTAACATGTTTAGTTATAGCTTTTCATTGCAAGGATTGGATTGGCTGCTTTTTTGGCTGCTTCCCACCCCTCTATTTTTGGCTGTCTTTTGTCTCTTTGTTTTTACCCCTTCTGCTTTTGAACAGTAGGCACAAATATAGATCTGGGTCAGTCAATTTCTTTTTTTATTTAATATTCTCCAAGTGGTGGCTGGGTGTGTCCTGTTTAATTTTTATCTGTAACATTGAAATAACTTCTAATATATCTTGATTAAACCATTGATAAACATTTGATAATATAATACTGTATGGAAAGGAGATCTACACACATTTTTATATATGAAAGGAGAGATCAGAAAGTATATATTCAATTTTTGAAGACACCACGTTCAGTTCCCCTCATGTCTGCTGGAAAGTATGTATGGCTATAAGATCTTCCTGAGATGTTTGGCAGATGGTACTCCATCAGATTATAATTCATTTTCCAGTCTGATGCCTTGCATTGGACTACAGCTTCATTACATTTATAGTTCAATGCTATCTGGGATTGATGTGAGATTTCTCCCCCTACATCAAGAAACCAGATATGAATGGAATGAATTGGATACTACTAGGCACAGTTAGTTTGAAATCCTGGATCTGTACATTTATGTTGTGCTTGGTTGGATGAATGGGTGAATATTTTGACATTGTAATATAGCCTCCTTACCAGGAGAATTAAGGGGTATTTCCTTTCTACCTTCAACACAAGAAGCTTTTCAAAGGAGTTGAAATTTATCTGCAAATTGTAATAGCATGTTGACTGGACATTAATGGGTATGAATGGGATTGGACTCTACTGAGAAAGTAGGATTGTAAGGAGCCTGCTTCAATGCCAGACCAGAGGCCTAACAAGGATGAGAGTTGGTATTCTGACTATTTAGCAGTTCAGTAGGTCTTCTATGGGCTCCTCTATCTTGTCTTGGCATTGGATTTCTTGCAGCTTGTCATTTTCAAAGATTTTAGCCTCTGTGCCCCATGATGTCTTCATGACATGCAAGATAATCATGGGCTTGTTGCAAATAATTTTGGCCTCAACACATGAGTGACAGCATACATTACATCTGATTTTTATTTTACAGCAGAGATGGTGTTATGTATTGGCCTTATATCTAAGTCTATGTGTTTAATGGAAACTGCTGAATCACTGAGCTAAAGTAGCTAAAGCCTTTAAGGCCTCCAAACAGGTTGTCTGCGGATCTGGGGATTGCCCAGGAAAACTGGGATTGCCAATTGGCTGCCACCTAGTGGCTGTTATGCATATAAGCATGCACGTTGCACAGGCAAAGCCAGTTGAGAGAGTCTGCTGTAACGAGAACGTCTGTTGCTGTAACTTGTAAATACACTGTCTCCTTCTATGACTGCAGAACCCTATGCGTTGTCATAGATTACTTCCCAGATATTCTGGACCTCTTCAGGAGTGGCAAGCTGATTATGATGGTCCACCCCATTAATCCAGAGACTTTAGAGAAGGTGTTCTGGGGTTTCCCCAACAATTGGCCAGCCAGTTACATCTTGTATCTGGTTGAACTCAGACAGTATAATGGAGGAGGTTGCTCCTGCATGGCTTCTTAAAAGTCATTGCATCGCACCTAAGTCTATTTAGGAGCCGAAGGATATTAAGCATTTGAAAACATTCCCAAAATAATGGTAGTGGAAAATCAGAAGTGTATGTATCTAAGCAGTGGTTTGAAAACGATCACCCCTGGTGTTAGTAACCCCTGCCATTATCACCAGTCAATTGAACAACCAAAACACAATGTGAGTCACCCAATGTCAGTCAGCTGATACAAATCACAGTGGCTAGACTCCTGACCAGAGAACAACAGCAAAAAAGGTAAAATAGTACCATTTTTGTCTCTTTGCATTAGTAAGCATTAGGCATTCATGCCTAATTCAAAGTGCTGCTCAGTACTATTAAAGTCCAACAAAATACAATACTGGGATAGCAGGTAATGGTCTCGTCTCTAGATTGGAGAAACAAATACTGTAAAACAGACTATGTATGCATGTAGATGCACATCTTGCCATAATTGAATCTGCCTATCTATCTAAACATTTAGAAAGGGTTGTTGAGAATTCCCCTTACCTCTGAGAAATTCACAGGTTTTGGAATAAACGACAGGCGTTCTTTGTAGTTGTCCATATCCTCTGAAACATTATTTAGCCTTACCTCATCTTGCATTTCCTTTTTAAAAAAAAGTTTTATATAAACACAGACATAATCAAATAAGAAAAATAAAACAACTACAAAGATTAAACACTTTCCCCCCTTTTTTCCCCAGACTCCCACCCCCTCCCCTCTGTCCTTGCAGGCTGAGGGAGCTGATCAGGCTGCAGACGGGGCTCTCGGGCAACTGTCCGCTGTTCTGGGCAGCCCACGGAGGCTGTGAGGGGCAAAAATGAGCCCTGCTGTGAGGGACCCCTCCCTATCTGCCAGTTGGGCCCTACAAACCCGGCAAGGGGCTTCTTTAAGCTCCCGGTGGGGATCCCATGCATCCACCTGCACCCCTGTCCTGACGGACAGAGCCATGCCATGGGGCTCTGGCCTGAGCCACAATCAAAGCCAGAAATGGGCTGCTCAGAAACCTCCTGGCTCTTTGAAGTCCCAACGGCTGCCCCTCACCACTGCTCCCTTGCCTGCACCCTGGTTGCATCGCTTCCGCTGCTCAACCTACTGGTTCAGCTGCTGGAGTGTCTCTATGTTGCTCCTGCAGGAACTGCACGCTGCGCTCCAGGTCAGCAGCCGCCCAGTGTGAGGAGCCGGCAGGGGCGTTGGCCGGGCCAGGTGTGATGAACCAGCCAGGCCGCTCTGTCTGTCCCGCCCGCTCCCAGTGCAGCAGATGACCCAGTGGTGGGAAGCCCGAGCCCTGCATGCACTACTACCACCGCCCGGGGCGTATTGCGGGAGGCCAAGTAGGTACTGCTCGAGCCTCGCTCTCTCTCTCTCTCTTGACTGCTGGACTCGCGAAGGCATGCATGCCGGCAGAGAGGACTTTGCATGCCAGCCGTGGCATGCATGCCGTAGGTTTGCCATCATTGCTCTAGGACTATGTTAGAAGGCACGGGAAGATCCTGAAAAGGAATTTGGAATTCAAGGGGAAAGGGTTTAAACTCTCTTCTTATGTCTTCTCCAGTCATATTCCTTTCCCCAGATAAATTTCTTCCAGTGTTAAAGTTTGGTTGTATGCCTTTGCATGTGAACAGTATCTTAATAGATCAGTGGTATGCATTCCTTGCTCTCCCTCCCTTCTAAGATTCAGATTCTTCATACTAATATCACCAAGATTTGGGAACTCTACTCATAATCAAGGCCGCACTCAGCACCTAAATTTATCCCCATCAAAGTAGAGAAGCACTGCATTCCCCCCCCTGCACCAATATTTAAGAAAGGAGAATTGAGTGTTATGCAGTACATAAAGCAGTTGGCTAAGACAGTTTGAAGATGAAATAAAGTCTGATGATTTAAGCAAGGGATAAAACTGGGATCACCAGCTTATTCCAGGGATGTATAAATCAGTAGTGAAGCAAAGCTCTCAGGAACCATCCATGACCCACATCCAGCCCTGGTAAAATGTTCTTCCTACATACACTCTCATTTTTGTTCCTCTATATAGCAGGAAGCTCAAATAGAAAGCTGACCAGAACCATCAGAGAATTTCCGTCAAGATCAACAAGTTGTCTGCTGATATATACATTTCTGTCTTAATTTGCCTTGTACTTTTTGTTAATAGCTTTTTTTAGGAAACTCTTTCATTCAAGCAACAAACAGCAGAGCTGGAAATTTGAGAAACTGAATGCCTGAGATGATTGCAGAGAGGTCATAATCTGTTTTTGCTTTCCTTGCTGATTAGATTAAACAGAAACTGTCAATATGTGCAAATAAATGCTTATCAACTACCATTATCCAACTAATCTCTTCAGAACCCAATCAAAGTTTTGGTGGGAAAGAGAGCCAATTCTAAATGGTTTCCATCTCCAAAATGGTTCATCTGAGTGACAGACACTCTAGTCTACATATGTTTATGTGCTACAAACTGGATATATACTTAACATGCCCATGTAACTAGATGTAGGACTAGTCCCCCTTTGGGGAGAAGGGCTGTATATAAATCTGATATAAAATAAAAAATAAAATAAAGAGTATTTTATCTAAGCATGTGTAAATAGAGGGAGGAAAATGAAAATGTTGCACCAAACAAAAGGAAAGGAAAGGCTTGATAGTTGTGCCTCTAGTTACTTTAGTGAATTAGTTTCAGTGTGTTTAAGGTAACACGGTTCCATCTGTGGCATCAAATTTGCTATGCCTCGTTCACTTACACAGGGGATGAAATACATGTGTGGAATGGACTTTCATCTCCTCGGCATCTTTCCTAGCCTGTCCAATTTTTTTTGCCATCCAAGGTATAGAGAAGCACACCGACACGTCTGAACAGCTCAGGGTAGAAGAATATCCTATTATATGAGGCAAATATACTTCTCTTCCCTCTGTTTTCTCTGGCTCTCGTGATAACTGAAAACTGATCATGAACAAAGAGTACATGTTTTTCTCAGCAGAAGACACTGATTTATTTCTCTTGGTGCAGGGAAGAAGAGAAAGTGCCTCCTGTCACTAATACAGTTGCATCTTTAAAAGACAGCAAGGCAAGTTCCCATAACCTGAAGCTCAGGCAGTTGTGAGTGTCATGTTTACCACCCAAAACTTATGTGATTAAATGATATTTCCTTTAGTCCCCAGGGGATTACTAAGTGAGTAAACAGAAGAATTGCTTAGCTTCTTCCCCTCCCTTTGAACAACTGTCAGTTGATTGCTGATCCCTAGGAACAGCTATTAAATGCCATAACTCTCTCTGCTCTGCTTTATTCTCCCAAAACTCTGGTGTACTGCTTCTCCTTTGAAGACTGAATTCCTTGATCTCTGTGTGTAAGTCTATATGTGCATGCATGCAGGTAGGGAGAGACAATGCCTGGAACTCTTCACATCAATTTAAATTTTACATAACACTGACAATTCATATCATTGTGACTGGATTAAAGACTTTCTGAGGGACTGGCCACAAATAGTGAGGGTTGGATCTGTCTGATCCACTTCCCTGAAGCTCAGCACTGGCTCCCCACAGGGCTGTGTGCTTAGTCCCTACCTGTATTCACTGTATACACATGACTGTGTATTGTCTGACCCGTCCACTGTGATCATTAAGTTCGCAGATGATACCACTGCATTGGGTCTTATTACAGGTGGAGACAAAACAGCATACAGGGGGGAGGTTCAAAAGCTATCCACATGGTGTTTACCTGAACACCAGCAAGACAAAGGAGATGATGTTAGACTTCTGGAAGAAGAGAGAAGAACTTGCCCCACTTTACATTGAGAGGGGCTTTGTGGAGAGAGTTTCCTTCTTTAAATTCCTGAGAGTCTATCTCAGTGAAGATTTCACCTGGAAGATCAACATGACCCAGGTGGCCAGGAAGGCCCAACAGAGACTCCACTTCCTTAGGGTCTTGCAAAAAAAATAAAGTGGAACAACAGCTGATGACCTCCTTCTACCGGTCCACCATCAAAAGTGTCCTCACATATTACATTATGGTGTGGTATGCTGATTTGACAGCCACGGACAGAAAGACCTTACAGAGGGTGGTGAAGACAGCACAAAACATTGTGGCCTGTCCCCTGAGACCACTGGATTACATCACTAGGGCCCCTTGCCTTAGAAAAGTGGGGAAAATCCTCAGGGACAACTCACACCCTGGTCAGCCCTTCTTTACTCCCCTACTATCAGGGAGGAGATACAGAAGCATAGGCACCTGCACAAATAGGCTGAGGAACAGTTTTTATCCATGGGTTGTCAGACTCTTGAATGAAAAAACAACAATGTAACAACATGGCATCTGCATGTGTTGGGGGGGGAGTGTATGAAGGGAGACAATCTCATTGTACACATATTGTACAATGACAATAAAGGTTTCATTTCATTTCATTTCAATAATTTATCTATACTTCTTTATATTTCAGGATTATTCAAAACCAGTCTTTGAAAGATTTTACTCTTCTGTTCAAAGTCATGTGGTACTCTGTCATTGTTGTGCCCCGCCCTCCAGCAGCTGCCGGCGGACGATTCAGATGATGAGTCAGTAGGCAAGGGGCCTTCGGACCTTCCTGGACCAAGCCCAGCTCAGCCACCCTATCTTACCAGACAGTGCAGAAGAAGAGGAAACTGGGCCTAATGCCAGGAGAATTGTGGGAGATCAGCAGGGGAAGGGAATGGAGCCTTATGTGGAGCAAGAGGCTTCAAGGGACGAGCCTGTCCCAGTAGAACAGCTCATAGACACCCGAACCAGATGCAGACTGAGAAGAGAGGCGCAGACGGAGGCAGTGGATCCATCTATTGGCCATTGTCAGGGGCATGGCACCCTCAATGGAGGAAGAAAGTTGAAGCCCTCAAACAGTTGCAATTAGAACAGGCAACTATTTGCTCTTGGATGAATTCTGATTTCTTGCTCTCTTGCTTCATGTTCTTGACCCTGGCTTCGGATTCAGATCAGTGCTGGCTTCTCGACCCCTGGATTTTGGACTCTGACTACTCCTGATTCTCTTGGATATTGCACCTGGACTTAGTTTGAACTGGGAGTTTGCATCTCGCCTGCAATTTGTACTTCACTTCCATGGAAGTTTATCTCTGGCTGACAGCTTTATTACCAATTAAGACTCCATGCAACAGTTCTAATCATAAATCAATTAGGCTCAGGCAGCTAGCCTGATGTCAGGAAAGGGAGTTGGCTAACCCTTTACTGACTTACCCTGCATCCTGGTTTGTCGGGCCAGAACATTCATATCTGTCTCTGCCCTGAATTTTGTTCCTCATGCAAAAGCTCTTTTGGTTTTATTTGCCTGGTTACACTTTGCTCCACATTTTACTTTTCAATGTATTAAGGCAAAAAACAAACAAACCCAAGAGCCCCCCCAAAAAATGGGGCTTCGGTTGCCAAAGTCTTGGTTTCAACCGAATCAGGGACATGTAAGTGCCTAAGGACGTCCTGTAGGGGTGTTCAAAGAAGGAGGCTAAACAGAGGAGCATGCAAGATGGTGGTCTGCACATCTGAAGTTGTTTTTTCCCCTCCCTTTCCCCATGGGAAGAAACGGGATCTGTGGCACCATTAAAGGAAGATCTGGAATGCCGTGAAAATAACATCTATCCATGGAAGAAACAAAAATGGAAGCAAATGAGAGGACACCAGTTCAGGAGGGAAAATAAGATACCACTCCATTGCATAAATTCCAGAGGGGTGAGCTAAAATAAAAATAAAATAAAATTCCATAAAAATCCTTGAAGCAATGAATTAATACTTTGGGGGGAAAGTGACATGAGGAAGAAGGAGGCGAAGTCATGACGAAAAAAGGACAATCTATATATATAAAAAATTAGGCACGTTTGTGTCTGGTAAGTGATCCCGGAAAGTACTGAACCGATTGGGTT
>JANHFO010001870.1:354610-367621 GCA_032468095.1 Pareas carinatus | reverse complement strand
TTTTATATTAATAAAATGGAAGTTCTCTGATAATTATTTTACAAATGTATGTATCTTTTTAAAAAATTCATATTAGTGGTCGGCGAGATTTAAAATTATGACTTTAGTGGTCCCTGAGGTCCAAAAGGTTGGTGACCACTGTCCTAGATGACACTATTTAATTAAACAATCCTGAGCATACCAACCCTGTCAACTTCTATTAGATGGACAGAAATGATGGGAGAGAAGCCCAAATAACTTGGTTCTGTGCCAGGTATGACATTATAGGTCATAATGGCAACCAGCGCTGTCTCAAAACAAAAAGGTCATTTAGGCCTACCAAGGCACATCCATCACTGCTCATGCCATTGCATTCTGGATGAATTGAAATGTCTGAGTGGTCTTTGAGCACACCCATATGTAGAACATATTGCAATATTTGAGCTGAAAGTGACGGATGTAAGCGACTGACTGTCTTGATGCTTCATCTCTAATCTAGACAGCTGAAATAGAAGGCAGAGAAAAATGCTGTTTTAATGACATGGTATAAGGATATATTTTAGTAGATAACATGCTACTCAAACTAGAGGTCCTAGTCCTAGAGGCCTAGACCATTTCTTTATGCCTGTTGTTGCAAATCAAAGCCCGCTTTCTCTATTTCTAATTCTCTTGACCATCAGATTTGCTAAATTCTTTGGTCCTGCAGATATTATACTTATTTAACGGAAGTGAGACAGCATATGTCGGCCTAGATTTACAGAGTAGATTTCCTTGATCTTTGTGACATTTGGTTAAGATGCACAAACTACTGAATTGCTTTAATTTATGTCACTATGAAGGTAGCTGCTTATATAAGGGGTGGGGAAGGGGGATTGTGGCACTCGCAAAGCCTCTGTGGATTGTTCTCCTGTAGCTAACAAGACAGCATCATGAATCCTTTATGGGTTTTGACAGTTAAGAGTGAAGACGGGCAGGCAGTCCGTTCTTTTCAAGACGTACAGCTGTTCTATAACTGCTTCCTGGCATGCACTGGGACTGCAGAGCGGAGGAGAGATCTCAGTAGGACTCTGCCTGGTTTAAAGAGAAATTATTGCTGCACTGGATTGTTAGTTTCTATTTGTGGCTCTTTATTGGGCCTTGGCCATGCTGAGAAAGCAACTGGTGTAATTATATTGTTCTCTCCCTCTCTGTGTCAACCTGCAGCGTTCTTTCTAACCTGAGGAAGTATGATATGCAACCGCTGCCTGCAAGCATTGTCAGAAGTAGTGCGAGGATGTTATTTATTATTTGGTGTAGGCGATTGGACAGACAGATATGTAAATAAAAGGATTCTGTTAACCAGAACTTACTTTTGTCTCCTGTTGCTGTCCTAATGTATGCCTTGCAGTATAATACTAGGCAAGATCACACATTTTCAAGGAATAATAATTTAATATTATTAAAAAATAAAAATTAAATACTTTATTTTAAGGCAAGACCAAGTATGTATTATAAAATGTTATAAGTATAACAATAAACTAAAACAAATCCATAAAAGAAAGTATAATTTTTTAAAAAAAGAAAGTGTAAATGACAAATGCAGTTATAACTGCTGTTAAGATCAGATGTCACTTCTTTGTAATCTTTTCCTTTTTTTCTCTTTGTCTTTCCTACTCTTCATTTCTTTTTCACTTACTTTTTAGCTTTCTTTATACTTCTTGTTTCAATTTAAAATTTGTACTGTTTTTATTGTCTTAAAGCCTCTTTAATATAAATATATATTATACCAGCAAGAAGCCAAAAGCACCAGCCTGAAGATGGCAAGTGAGACCTTGCTGAAATGTTGCAAAGATATTCTCAATCTTACATGGGAAAAGACCCAAACACACCTAGACCTACATACCTGTACCCGTGAAAATCTACGAAAATAAATATATATGTTACTGCTGATCATTTTTCAAAATTCATATCAAGATGGTCTTTTTCTTGAATGCACATAATCTAGCACCAAAATATTCCCCAGAAACATCTGGGTTAAACTACTGCATGCAGCAAATCGATCTATACCTATAAACATTGTCTATGTTTATATTGACTGATAATTTACACTACAACTTTCATGATCCCTGTTAATTGATCATGTTGATTTATGATTGCTTTTAGTGAAGGGTCTAAATGTAAAATATTACTAATAAGGTTTGTTTCTTCATTCCTAGACATTATCTAATTTCCAATTAAAATGAGAATGTCATGTATTTGATTTCCTCACTGCCCTCTGTTCGCTTAGCTGAGAGAAGTTGCAAGCTTAGTTTGTTTATTTTATTTTATTTATTTTATTTATTTGTTTATATTTTTATACCGTCCTTCTCCCCGAAGGGACCCAGGGCAGTGCACAGCGATCTAAAAAACAGTCACAAAACAATACAATAACAAAAAATGCATCATTTAAAAACAATTTAAAATATATATATAAATCATGGGGCCAAAATTTAAAAAGTCGGGAAAATACATCCAATTTAAAAACGGATCTAGGAATTTAAAAGGTCTAAAATATCTAAATTCTTTCATTTACGGAGAGATAGTGTGAGTCAGGCCAGGCCATCCTGAATGAACAGGAATGTTTTTATAGCACGGCGAAAGACACGGAGGTCCGAAATAATACGGATCTCCAGGGGGAGATCGTTCCAGAGGGTGGGAGCTGCCACAGAGAAGGCTCTCCCCCTGGGGGTCGCCAGTTTATGTTTTTCTTTGTTAAGATTTAGTTAATGAATCGACAGGCTGCTTGGAAGATGTGAATAGGCATTACATTCACTGATGTGGCTTCTCTAATTGCCAAAAGTGCTCAAGCAGGAATCGGTAACCTGGTACTTTCTAGATAATTCCCATAGTCTTTTGCCAAAAACTATTGCTGGCTATGGTTAAATTCAATACACCCGATGGGTACTTCTATTGTAATAGAATTGTATAATTTCTATATTTAAGAGATATTTCTCTATTTTTGAATATTCAACTTGTCTGCTCAGACATTTATGCGGAGGAATAACAATGGATTCTAGGAAATGTTCATTTATTTACAGCATTTATATATTAATGTTCAGTCAGAAAAAATTCTTATGGTGCTTGCAAGGATTAGCAAGAAGTCAAACATTACCCTGAAAAAGTACAGGAACTTCATCTTCTCTGATCTATGGTTTTTTTTACATGGCAAACCATCTGTCTTCACTTCTGTTCCATGTGTGACCTCTGGCATGTTGCACAGTATGGTCTTATTACATGCAACTCATCCCATTCAACATATTAGAATAGGAAACTCCTGGGGGGGCATTTCATGGTAGTGTCCTTTTGGGGCTCTAATAATGGGGTTCCCTTAGTAATGATGTTGGGAAGGCCTGCTAGAACCATCTTCTCTGGACTCATTCCCCCAGTTTAAAAATTCTTACACCTGTAATTCTGAGCCATTTCCTTCAAGTTACTCACAATATTTGCTGCCACATAGAGTAATACACCATTGCAACTGGTGAAGTTGTAAGAAAGCCACTGCAAATGAGAATCAAGGTAAATGCTGTAGATTCCAAGGGAAAGTTTGGTATCTGGTTGTACAGTGCCACCTACTGCCTTATACACCATTGTACATTTTTTTTTACCTTTAATCAGACCTTAAGCACTGCAGCTAACTTAAGGAAACTTATTACATTGCCTGTGCGTGTCAGTGCACAAGGAAGGCGAACCAGTCTGCCACCATACCAGGGATGATTAACCAGCCATTGTTGTGTATGGTATGAAATTGCAATCTTTTAGGAAGGTTTTGTGTTTTTTTGCTTCCAATAGGCTAAAAGATGCTTATGGGTCCTTACCTGGAATTCTTAACGCTTGTTATATTAAAGTACTATATGTGCATTAGACAAAAACACTGTAAAGAGTTATGGAGGCAGGGCCATAAAATAAGAAAATGTAAGCAAATGGGTGAATCCTGGTTCCAGTTTTTAATTTGTAGGGGGTTTTTTTTGGCCCCTCAATCTATTCCATCTGTGTTTTCTCCCGTATATTTATGTTCAATTTTGGTTTCCCTTGGCTTGCACTTTCTGCAGGCCATCAGCTTTATCCTCTTGTCAGTCCTGATTGTCCCCTTGCTTCATCTGCTACCTTACTTCAGTTCTCCACCTTTTTTTCTTCAGACATTCCAAGTGATGGCCAAGATGGTGAGAATGTATATAGCAAGCTGGCTATGAAGACAGGCTATTGCAGAGTAGGATGGTGAGTGCTGCCCTAGTTTCTCTTCCTTACACTAAGTGACCTTTTAATAAGCTGTACATTTTTGTGATAATATAACTGTACCCAGTACATTATGGTAGCTTTTGTGTGGTGAGATCTTGCTGAAGTCTCACTGCAGATGTAACTAACTTTAGCCTGTTTAGACCACTATACAGTATGGTTGTGCATTGGTGTCACTCCTTTTAAAAAAGAAATGTCTAATTAAAAATTTAAGCCAGCAGGCTAAGGATTAGATTTGAATGCTTCCCCGGACATGATGCTGTTCTTAGGTGGAGTGAACTGTTTGTGTGGAGCAATATTCAGTCATTTAATGCTATAAGATGTATCCCACTTAACTGTATAATACAGTACACATCAGAATCCAATCTGGGCTGGTCACTGGGACCCTCAGAGGTTTAGTCTTCCAAACGTTGGACTCATACTGGAGCTCATCCTCAGGGAACACATTCTGATGAGAGAGAAGTTCCCCTGAGAATGGGTTCCAGCTTGAGCTCAAACGTTGGAAGACTAAGACCAGCCCAGATTGGATCCTGAAATATTATCCTGGAAAACATATATTTGTATTCATTTGTAAGTGAAAATCAGAGACAGATGTAGTTACCACCGCATTAGATTTTAACTGTAAATCATTTAATCTTCTTCAGATAATTTAACACTTCTCAGTTATACGATAAATGAGTCAATTGAATCAAACGGCAACTCATATAGCATCTTGCATATACGTACTATTTCTCTCCCTCCCTCCTCCCCTCTCTCCTCTATCAATCTATTGGATTACTTTCTGTGACTGATGGTTGATTAAGCAAATGAGGAATAGCTTGTTTATGTGTGAACATAACTTTGAAAACTACTCATCAGATATTCAATGTGCTCTAAAGAGAGCCCATTAATCCTTTATCTAGAAAAATGCAGGATTTGGATAAATGAGACATTTTATGAGGATATTTTAAAAAAGCAGCTAATCCCATTTACATGAGCAATATGAAGCTTCCAGTCTAGTTCCTTGCTATAATTATGATCAGGTTTGTTCCTATTCTTAATGTCCAGGTCAAGAATTATGAATTACTTCTTTGAATGAATTCTCCCTCTCGCCGCCTCTCTACTCAGACTCTTGTTACTTCTCAGCACTCCTATTTCTTGCAGTCATCATAATGGATCCTCTAAATTAAAATTGTCCTTTTGAAAATAAGGGTGCTTGAGACACATGCCTGATTTTGGAATCAAACAGGCTTGAATTGGCTTCTGACTATTGCTAGAACAACCTGAGTGTTTTAAATTTATAAGAGTAATGCTTGCTGAAATCTGAGAGCATTCCAAGTTTTCTTCCATGGCAAAACATTTTTCTGTCTAACTATATTTTTTCTTAAAATGCCTGAGATCTCTCTTTGGAAGTAATTTTACATTTATTTTATTATCATGGATGATAGATGGAGCCATCTTTCCATAACTCTGAAGCTTTCCTGGCTGCCTCCACTTTCCAGACTGGAAAACAGCAATGAGAGGAATTCCCACATGGTGTCTTTTTCATAATTAAATTGAAGTAGGGGAAGTCATGGAGAGTACCCCCAAATTGCTGGAGAAATGAAAACACAGTGAATGATAATTTGCTTCCTTCTGTTAATTATTAAAGGGCAAGAATGCCACATTCCAGCTATTAGAATTATTTTGAAATTCTCTTACTCTTTAATAAAAGGAATTCTAAAGCTCATTTTCATTTGTCAAATGACAAGTAGTAGATCCACAATTTTTACAGGTAGCCTTTGACTTACAGCAGTTCATTTAGTGACTGTTCAAAGTTACAACTGCCCTGAAAAAAGTGACTTATGATCAGTTTTCACAATTATGACCTTTGCTGCGGGGACCATGGTCATGTGATCAAAATTTAGACACTTGGCCATTGACTCATATTTATGATGGCTGAAATGTCCCGGGTTCAGGTGATTCCCTTTTGCGATCTTCTGAGAAGCACAGGAAGTGAGGAAGCCATGCTCACTTAACCATAGTTTGACTAATTTAACAACTACAGTGATTCACTTAACAACTGGGGCAAGCAAGGTTATAAAATGGGACAAACTCATTTAACAAATGTTTCACTTAGTAACAGAGATTTTGGGCTCAAATATGGTAGTAAGTCGAGGGCTACCTGAAGTTTGTGATCTCTAGCTAAATGCTGCTTTTAACTCTGGAGTGAGCTGACCATGGTCCTGATTTTTTCAAATAGGTAGCCACCCTTGCTGATGCTATAACTTTGCAGGCTTCAATCTGGAAGAGAACAACAGAACAATACAAGTCAGGGTTGGGTGGATGGATGGATAGATGGAGGAGGGGGAGGAAGTGATCAAGAAAAAGATGGATAAAAATTTAGACCGTACATCTTTCTGATAACAACAGCATATATCTGAAGCAAGCAAATAAAGCAGGATGCAGATTGTACTGTTTGCAGAGCATCCCATCTTCAGTTATAAATTGCTACAGCTGAACCTCCTAGATCAATGATTTTTTTTATCTATGTCCAGCAGAACTTGCTTCATTCTGTCATTATGTTCCATTAATGGATATGACATAAAAAAGCTGAAGAAAGCACAAGTATGCTTGCATGGTCTCCTGTAAAGGCCCAGTTCAGACAAAGCTGTAATCATAGAATCAATCACATTAATCAAACCAGTCAACCTCATAAAAACATGATGATTGAACTTACTGAATGGATAAGAACAGGTTTGTGTCTATGGATAAAATAGCCTCAGAGGTTCACTGACCAGATTAGGATCAAGATTCCTGTAAAGGTTCTTTCTGTCATTTTCTCAGGTAGAACTTAATTTTGTTTGGCCTTCAGGACTTTGCATGATGCCCTGAATCCATAGTCATTCTTAAAATTAGAGACATTGAATGTGAAAAAGTATTAAGCCTTTCCCAGCATTACAGCCTACCTGATTATGTTTATTTATTTGTAATTTAGATTTGTAAAATTGTTGAATTCACAGAAATTCTGGAAGGTGTGCCGATTTAAAACAAACCCACAATACATTTAACCAATTAAAAAAAGATGGTTATACCAGAAGGAACAGACACAGTACATACAAACCAAACATAACGCAGTCCAGATGGACACATATTCCACCCTAACCTGAGGAAAAAGCTAGGTCTACAAGTGTTTACTCCATGGATAGCAGGATATTTGCGACATTAAGGGGATTCTGTTCCAGAATCCAACACAGAAGACCTTAGTTCTTAGACCCCATCAGGTGTTTTAGCAGATGAAATTCAGAGCATGCCCACTCCTTGCCAGATTTTACTGGATGGATGGAAACAATGAAAGAAAGAAGTCTCTCATATGCCAGGTGACAAAAAGCATTCTGAAAGCACCCAGAAATTCACTGGCAACCAGTTCAGCTCCCTCAACAGAAGAATTATGCAGGCATGTTGGGGCATACTCAGAACTATCACACCGCTGCATTTGGATTACTCCTCATATGATGTGATTAAAGCCCGAATGACTATGAGAAGATCTGCCAGTTAGAAAGGACACTATTGGCATATCAGACAATTCTGTGCAAATTGCTTCCTGGCTACAGGAAAGAGCTGAAAGTTTAGATTTAGATCACCCTGATACAAATGACAAATCTAACATGTGACTGCCTTGTGTGTGTTCCTTAATTTCCATGTGAACCAGAAAACTTCTGAGCCAGTCTAGACTTTATCTCAAATGAGGGCAAGTTAAAGTCTTTAGCCGCAGAACTGAACAGCTCAGGCAGAAATATTGCAGCACAGTAAGGAGCCAGATACAGCAACAACAAACATAATTGTTTCAACTTTAGCGTCAGGATCTCACTTCTGGTTATCTGTGATGCAGTGTCTACTTCAGGTCCACACAGAACACATATCCCTTCCCCATCCCTCCATGCATTCATGGCTAGTGTCACACTCAAAACCCAGGTGGAAACAACTCCAAGAGAGGAACACCATCTTCCAGGTACATCCAGGTTTTGGCTATACATACCAAGTTAACCACGTCATCCTTAATAAGATCATGGACGAGGGAAGCTATGTTACAGATTAATATAGTATTAAGCAGCAACAGAGTCATTGCCCATAAGGATCTGATGATTTGGCATCAGGACTGAATATTCCCACCTTCGTTTTACTAGTCTAGTGTGTTTGTGGATGCATCTTTGCCTATCATTGTGATTTGGGACTATTTATCTATCTCTTTGCTTTTATTCTTCCTTCAAATAGATTATCTGGAAAATCAAACTATTCAGGCATTCTCAACTTGAAATAATTTTATGTGTTTATATGAGTGGGCAACTTTACTGTCACTGTGAATATGAATTTGAGATCTTTCTGTTCTGCTTGATATGAAATTTTGTATAACTTGACATGTTGTCTAAACATTTATCATTAGCCAAGATTGAATCTACTGAAGATACTAGTATGTTACTTTGGGGTCTCGCATAAAAGATTCAACTACATTTTTAAAAAAATTAAATAAATGATGAATAAAAGAACCCCTACTCACTCAGTGAATACTTTACGCTCTGTGCACTTTTGGATTCTTGGCTAGTTCTCACCTGTGATTCACATTGGGGACTCACTTCTTACCATGTTAATCCAATAATTATCCATCAGTATATCCCCCCTTTTCACCTCAAAATGGACTTGTTATTCCAGTACATAGGAGTACCTTCAGGCAGATGTTTGATACACTTGCACCCTGAATCCCTTCTCTTACCTTCTGCCTCCTCCTTAGTGACAAGTAAGTTTTTATAAACCAGAAAGACATCTTCCACTGGTGCCATCTCATTTAAGTTTTGATTGTGCTTACGTTGGCAACAACAGTTACATTGCAAAACTATCAACAAGCTCTGATCTATAATAGTGTCTATCCTGTAAAAATGTTTATTTCTGCATTACTATTTTCAATAAATAGGAACAAAATATGGTGTTTAAATACCAGATTTAATGTGATATTAGCTTCCTTGGGGTATTGTCTGTTTCACTTAATGCCTTCTCTAATCTGATGTCTTTTAGTTTTGTTGCTCAACTTCCATAATTCCCATGCAAGATGTCCAATAATGATTTTGAATGGGAATCTTGGAGATTATAAATTAACACTGCAGAAACTGCAGAATTAGGGGTATCTAAATAGAATTGTGAAAATGTGTGCATGAGAAAGAAAAGTAATATATTTATGAGCATATCTCCTTCCACTACAATTCCATATCCACTTCTTGTATGGAATAACCAAGAAACAGAGATGCCATTTTCCATTATCCACTCCATCTAGACTGAGATCCAAAAAGGGCACCTTGTTTGACGGGACTACCCTTGTGGGAAATACAAGGTTATGTATGAGATACCCAAATGACATTTACAAAATTCCCTCATTTCCTGCTAGGAAGACTATGGAAATGTAAGGAGCTACTTTACATTGACTCAGACTACAAATCCACCTAGTTCAGTCTGTCCTGCACAAACTAGCAGCAGCTCTTCAGTATTGCATAGAGGTGTTTTTTTAACCTATAACTGAATGGGAGCTGAGACATTGTGCATGTAGGGTTTACTCAGCCACTACATTACTTGCAATAGACTGAAATGGCAGGGCTTGTAGGGCCTGAACATATGGTTTATATCACAACACTTTCAGGCTGAAATTCATCTCACAGGATATTCCAGGAAGTGTGAAATAAGTACTTCCCACATTCCTTCGACTAACCAGGCTTTGATTTTGTTCATTCATTATTTTTAGTTGTTTTTTTTAAAAAAGGTAAAATGCAGCACAGGTGGTTTTTTTCAGAGGACAGTGTCTATTATGTATAGTGTTTTCTTCTCCCGTTTAAAATAGGCCATGGGAAAAAGCTTATCAGTAACTTTTCTCCCCTTGTTTTGCCTCTTCTAGAGTGATGTTCCTGAACAGTATTCACGATGCTCAGCCTTGGCACATGTTCCCTAAGTGCTCACATGCTCTCTGAGGCAGGTTCCTTTTCACCTGGAGGAACCAACACTGAGCTGGCCAGTGGAACCCAGAGATATGTGCTGGCCCTACCTGAGGAAGAAGCATGGCGGAAGCACCGGCTGGGCCTGATGCAGCCTGCTCATTCCTGTAGCTTGCTGGAGCCAGACAGCCTCATCTCACGTACTACCAGCTTTGATGCTCTCTATGAGTTGCGATCCCAGGAGAGAGAATCCACACTGGGTTTGGATGGTAGCAGCACCTTGGACTTAGGGCAAAGCCAAGTCATCCCTGTGAGCCCTGAAGTCATCAAACGGCGACGAGGGGGGCTGATCGAACAGCGAGATATCATCAAGGCTCATGAAGCTCATAAAATGCAGAGCACGCCTCAGGCAAGGAGGAAAGAATGGGAGTAAGTACCAGACTGAGTTCAAAGACTGCCTTTCCCATCCTGAAAAATTAGCAGGGGACTCTATACATTAGGTCTTCTCTTTTCCTGAGGTAAAAGCCCAAGAGAGTTTCATAGCTGAATGGGCTGCTTGGTGTAGAAGGGCACGGGAGCCTATTTCTCACCTCTAAGCATTCTCTTTCCACCCTTTCATTAAAATTCAGCCTTTTCAGAGAATTTCTCCCGGAATGTAAGCGCTAGCTTCACTTAGTTTTAATCCTGCTTTTCTAATTTAAATAGCGCAGTTTCTGCACCTAGGTTATCATTTCATTTGTGGATAGGCTTTTTTTCTTGCTAAGCATGAGTTTATACGTAAATAGGCCCTAGTTTTAGTCCTTGATATCTCCATACAAGAAAAGTATCTGTCCAAAACCTTGTTGTGCAGCACTCAATCATTCTAATGAATCTTGCATTCATTGCATTCATTATTTTGTCTTAGGATAAGCCAGTCTCTTGTCAGGCGTGAACAACCAGACTCATATGTGTAAAGAAGTTCGAACTAGCTACTTTATTGTTCTCTGCATGAATCTCCCCAGACTGGCAATCTTGACCTGGGAAAGACTAGATAATATTGAAGGCATTTGTGAGGTGGTGGTGGAGGTGTTGGACCTTGGTCCTTTGTGTTTATGTACTGAGTCCAAGCTAATTCTCCACTTGAGCCCTCCTCCTTACCAGGATTACAGTTTCCTAAATATATTGCATATTATATAGCATTTCGAACAGGGAAATCTCTATCCTTTTTTGCAAGAATAATATTATAATTAGGAAGAGCAAGAAGGATTTTTAAAGCCAAGTTCTTATTCTGAAATAGGATTTTCTCTCTTCTCGGGTCCTTGAATGCTTGAATTAATATCACTAAGTCATGGTATAACTAGAAATAATAATTTGTTCTTGCTGCAAGGCTTGGACTAACCCAAATTTCACTCTCAGCCCAACTCACCCCACAGAGTTGTGAGGGAAGCAGGAGGAGGAAGGTGTCTTGGATAGGTTTGCTGCCTGAATATAAATAATCAAATAAAATAAATGTCTTTGTCTAAGCTACATTTAGAAACAGTAACTAAATGAATGTGACCAGAGTTCTGAACCTAAAAGGTGGCAATTGGGTAAGATCTTGGACATAATGCACAAGAATCTCTTACTGGCATTCTACCATTATTATAATGTGGTTATGGTATATTCTGCAATTTAAACAGCTGCAGCAAGAGACAGCAATATATATATATATGGAAAAAATTGCCATTGAACATTGTATAATGGGGTTCTTCTATTTTTCTGTTCCTCTTCACCCACAGTGCAAGTGCATTGGAAAGGTTAACAGAAGAAGAGGCGGAGGGTGACTTTTAGTTATGCCCAAAAGATGTATATATTTATTTTGTCATTTTCCCCTCAAACATAACTACAGAATTGGCTTCTGAAATCTAGGCTGGATCTATCCTCTATTGAAATGGGTTGCCCTGGAGGGATAAAAGTTCATATATCCATTCTTCAGAACTATTGTTTCAGATTTCTGAGGTGCGTGGCCCATGGCTCTTTTTTATGTTCATTATTTCAATAGTTATCTGTGATTGTTAGATGCTTTATTCTGATTAATGCCTTTTCTTTTGTCTGAGAATGCCTTATCCTCATGCCATGTCCACAGAGGTCACAGAGCCAGTCAATTGTGCTGAACATGGTTTGCTGAAGATTACCCACCATGAAAAAGAGTGTCTCCATGGCAGCTCTCCCTTGAATACATCAAGGTTGAAGCCAAAAGAATAAGCCTTCTCACCTCAGACTCCTGAATTCCACTAGAGAACAAACAGGATCTCAGGTCTTTGCTTCCTCCCTGTATTAAGCATTGCTAAGCAACGGAATGAAGTTGTTTTCTGTAGCCCCTGAAGAATCTGGCCATACTTTTAAAGAAGCTTGTAAATATGTATTAGTAGCTGGAAGCTGGATGCCTGGCACCTAAGTATGGCCTCCTGACCTTGATAGGTGATCTCAGCATAGCTTCTCCCCTATTGTTCTCTAAACAAGTGAAGGCAATAATGGCAGAGGTGGTCTCAAGTGGTTTTCTCTGGTATCCCTCAGTTGCTCTGTCTTGTGCTAGATTCAGAGCACTTGCAAATGGGAGAGAACAGCATTGATTTAAATACAGAACAACAGTTGCTTAGGGCAGAGTGGGTTATTGTCTAGTATTTGATTGGATTAGTGCCTTTCTTATTGTATTGTTTTTTAAAATCTTAAAATGTAAATTGATTAGGACTCTATGTGATTGAGTAGTTTGCAAGTTTATTGTTGGGATAGATGGATGGATGGGGAAGGGAGAGGAGAGAGAGAGGAAGATAGGGAGAGAGTGAGAGGGGGAGCGGGAGAGGAAGAGGGAGAGGGATGGAGAGAGAGA
>JANHFO010001870.1:329372-344964 GCA_032468095.1 Pareas carinatus | reverse complement strand
TCTCAGGTCACAAGGTCCCTTATCAAATATTGTCATGGATACATTGCTGACGTAGGCAGCAGCAATTAGAAATATAGGAAAACATAGAGCTATACTGTAGAAATGCATAGAACAGATGTACAGGTCATCTGGCAACTATAGAACGCCGTGACACTGTAGGAGATGGGGTACAGCAGACCGTCGCAGCCCTCCTGCCTGGCGACAGTTCTGCCGGGCAACCGAAGCACCGAACGGGCCATGGCTAACAAGCTGCCCCCCAGCTGACAAGCCGCCAACCAGCTGATGAGCCGACCAGGTGACGCTGCCGCTCGCTGCTGCTCGCAAAGGGGGAGTCCAACATCCAGCCATAAACCCCATCTGACAAAAGAACACCCCACTCCATCGACTGGTCCACTCCGTGGCACAAAGAGCAGGAGAGACCGGCTGACGGCTTGGCGCCCCACTTCCATGGCCTACCAACATGGCGCCGCCATCCTCGCTGGCTCCCCGCTCATGCCGGCACACACAGGCAAGTTTCTCCGCTCCAGCTATTTCCCACAGGCAGAGAGACTCACCATAGATGGAGGAGAATCTCCTCCACTGGCACCAGTGTTGTTCATCTTCCATATTTAGGTTTAACAAAAAATTGTACATCGTCTTTATAAATTTTTCATTAGAAGTTAATAACAACTTATCAAATTCTGAGTGTTCCTTATAAAATCCGTACAATTTAACATCTTTTTCAAATCTTGTTTTCATTTTCAATATGCCCACCATGTAAGTTTCATGCCCTGATTTTCCATGTCTTGTCTAGTTTTCAGATTACCATCAAAATCTAGAATATCTTTGTATGTTCAAATTTTTTCTCAATCATCAAATTTTGGATGAACAACGACTTCCATTTTCAAAAGCCAACCTGGAATTTTCAAATATATATTTTGTTTAATTTTTTCTTATATTGTTTTTAATGCATTTTTATGTAGTGGTTTTGGAAATACTTATGAATCTTATTTTTCCCATATCGTAAAAAAGCATGCCATCCTAATTGCAGGTCATGTCCCTCTAAGTATAACATTCTTTTATCCCTAATCTCTCTTGGTAGCTTCATATAGATACAAGGCAGCATGAGGGAAAGTATTGAGCCCTGAGGTACTCTGCACTAGCGTAATCAAATCATTCATTGCTATTCTCCTATGACTACAAACTGAAACCACCCACTGAAGAAAAGAACCATTACAAAACAGGGTCTCTAACCTCCACAGACAATCCAATAAGATACTATGGTTAGTGATATCCAGGGACACTAAGAGATTCTGGCTTTATTAGACTCCTCAATGGCTTTCAATATCACCAACCATTTTATCTTACTGGACCACCTGTGAAATTTGGGGAGCGAAGATTGGAGGGCAGGATGGTAGCTATTGTAAACCATTGAATCTAGGATAATATTCTTCAAGAGTGGGTTCACAAGTGTCTTCTTCTTCTTTGCCATTACTTCCTCCCTCAATGACAATTGACAATTTCTCTGATTTAATAACTCAGCCACTCACTCACTGAACAAGCCAACAAAAACCTCAGATCACTAACTGCCAAGGGTCCCATCCACTTTCGCACAGGTGGTTAACTTAAAAGAATTCCAGACAACATCATGTGATCCAGCCTGACTAATCACATTGGATTCTATTGAATTGGTATCTTGCTCAGAGTAAACGTAAATGCAACTTTATCCACCAAGAAATCACAAAACCATGCAACAATTCTTAACATAACGATAAAGATGGGAATGTTAATGAGTATGTAAGAAAGATGGAGTGAATTGCATGAATCAAGCAAAATGAAAATTAACTTATTTAGTTGATTCTAGATTTTCACTTTCAAATTTTATTCTCTTATTTATGACAACATCTTTCCAGTATTAGTTAGACCTGGGGTATCTATTGAATGATACATCTGAAGGCTTTGGGACTAATTCTTGCTTCTTCCTATTTTCCTATGCAGATAGAAAAGAAAAATATACATGAATTTGATCAGGCAGGAACATTAATTTCTGACCAGTGGTTTCTAGGTTTATCACACCCCAATATGAAGGTGAGAAAAATATTATTTTTTCACATTTTACCTCTATTCAGGCAAGGGTACACATTAAATCATGTAAGAGAATATTGGTTTTGAGGCAGACAATGTCATGGAGCAGGAAGAGTCCTCTTCCTACTTTCTCATTCTGTTTGTAAGAATGTGGGTTGACGTAGCTGAAATATCAGCAACTTTTATTTGTGTCGTCTGCATTCCTCTTGGCCCCAAGTTATGGCGACTGTGGGTCTCAAGCCCAGATAAATGACTGGAAACTTTATATAAAACAAAAAAATTGTTTCTTAAATGAAATAAAGAGCATGCCACACCCAGCGTTTAGTGGGTGGTTATTTTATGTCTCTTTGGACATGATATGGAAATATGCAATCTAGAAAATTGCAATATTCCCTCAGAAATATAGAATTGAGACTATTGGGTCAACCAAATGAAATGACAAATACTTTTTGGGGGAAATAGCAGGAGATATATGTCATGTTTACACAAGTACAATGTTATGCTACTTCTAAATGGTGACAATTAATGGTAACTATTTGAGAGACATATTCTATGACAGAGGTCAGATCCAGCTAACTCGAGAATGTTAACAATGCTTATGAATTAGTAGTATTGTTCATCATTGCATGTTCAAACTATTATTTGGGCCTGAGTACTTGAGGGAATGCCTGTCTCCATATGTTTTCACCCACATGGTGAAGTCTGCTGGGCATATTCCATGTGCTATAGATTTCGCCATATCACTTGTGGATATTGTATTTCCTTGGAGATCCATACTGCTTTCACTTTTTCAGCTTTCTGCAAACTGTGAAAGATTTGGTGGTTCTCCCAGACCCTGGGCTAGGATGGTTCATGAGGTCCTTTGTTTTTGTTTCTGTTTTAATTTATTTTGTCTTCCTGTCAACTGTATTCCCCCGCCCAATACATGAGATTTTCTGTTACATTTCTTCTAAAATTTTAATTACAAGACTCCCAGAGTTGCTGTGGAATCGAATGAATCATATTGAAAACATAATGAATGCCTTCTCAGCTTCCTAGTAATCCTTTGCATGAATTTTTACAGATTGATCTGCATGTGAGAAACTTTCTTAAATGTTTTATATAACTGATCCATCCATTTCACCCTTGAGAAGCTGCACCTGGGATTAAATTATTCAGCATAGTAGCTCATTTGCATCCTATGAAGCAGGGAAGAAAGAAAAAAGGCAATCTTCTTTATTTTAATGTTTAATAGATTTATAAACACACATATCTAATTGGTTGCCATTAATGGGACAGGTTTTGCCTGAATATTTTTAATAATTTTGTAAATGGCATGTTGTTTTTAGACCTTATACACTGTCATGAATTGGTCATCTTTAGATGTATTCCGATATGAGTTGTTTTCAGAATGCAGAGCAAATTCAATTGCATGCATCAAGGTCTTACTTATTAGGCTATTTATTTAACCCATTTATATAGCTACTCAACTACTAATGAACTCTTGGCAGTGAAAATAATAATAATGAAGATGGAGGAGAAATGACAAACTCAAAGTTTCATTAAAAATCTTAAGACCCATAGGTCACATACAACTACTCTAGAGCTCTATTAATATCCTGGGCTTTTTCTGAGTGAAAAGTGAGGGGTTCCTCAAGTTCTTTAAGCCAGTAGGGTCAGGTCTATCCATATCTCTGGGAGAAGGACAGAGATGATATGCTTCTGAGCCCCAACAGGTGACACTGTTTCACCAAAAGGACCCAGAGTTTGTCTATTCTGTCAGATCTAGTGAAATGGACCCAAACCATCTGGAATAGGCTAGAAGCCCATTTCTATCCTTGAAGTGCAGCTGTGCACTAATACAGAGGTCTCCAACCTTGGTCCCTTTAAGGCTTGTAGACTTCAAGTCCCAGAATAGCTGGCTGAGAAATTCTGAGAGTTGAAGTCCACAAGCCTTAAAGAGACCAAGGTTGGAGACCTTTGCACTAGTGCTAGTCAGGACTACTTTGGGGGGAGAGGGATGTACTGTAGAGACAGCAGTCTCATTGGCCCAACCTGATATATAGGTGCTGGGACTAGAGCCTTGGGGCAGGGTAGACATCACCTCCTCCTTGCTACAGGTACATGCTAATCTACAATTGCTCACGCAAAATTGGAGAGGGAAAGAAGAGAGTGGAGGAAAGAAAAGGCTCGAGTAACTGGACGGAAAGATTGGAGCGTGAAGTTATGTGAGTGAGTGAACCGGTTTGGTTCTTCGTCAGAGACAGAAAAGCAAAGTCATGTGGCTACACTGACTTCCCTTCAGAAAGATGATTTCCTCATTCCAGATTCAAGGTGGGAAGGAGAGAATCAGCTGGCTACGGGAAGCGTCTTCACACAAGACCTTAGATGGGTAAAAAGGAATAGGCTGCCATTGACTGAAACCCCATTCTCTGGGAAAGAAATGGTCACAACACCTGGAGAATGTGGTTGACTGAGCAGATCCAAGAGAAAACATAAAGCCATGCTGAACATCCTGCAGTAAATTCAGCACATTCCCCTCCCCCCCTTTTGCTGTCTCTTGATAAGCCCAGAAGTAAGTAAAGCATTCAGTAGGATAACAACAGAGGAATAGTCTCTGGGAGCGAGTCTTAGGTGTAAACCTACCATTGGGGTTGTGGTGTATATATCTGTTGTAAATAACTTCATCATTTATAGTTATAAAACATAAAAGCCTTCACTGTCTTGTATCAATTGCCATTCTTACAAATCTAAATACACCTCCACTTTTTAAAGAACCCACTCACACTGGGACAACATATCCAGCTGCACCCACTACTACAGGTGCTGTTGTCAGGTGGGTCACCTGAAGTTTCCAAATGCTCTTCAGAGGCAGCCCCAAGGGAACTGCAATAGTCTAAACAGTAGGTGTCCAAGGCATGAGAGTTTGGGAGTGGTGCCTCCCAATTTAGGAGCCTGGATTAATTTCTTTTTCCATATCTAGTCAATGTATGCATATTTGTTTTAAAAAGGAATGCTCTCTTCAATCGTCTTGTGCCTACTGCATGAGCTTGTCCATGATACAAATCTGCCTGAGGATAGGATGGGGTTTAATAGGGTGGTGTCAGGGGCAAATGGCCAGGAATAGGAGTTGATTCCCAACTGAAGGTGCATTTAATCATCCTCCAGCTCATCCTGCTCATCTCCCACAGGTGGTGTCAATTAACGATAGTATTACATTTTAAAGTAAAGTACCATTAATCCAGGCCACTGATAGCCCTCAGTCTCTCTGACCTTCAGGATTATGCCAATAAAATCTATGTACAGAAATTCTGTGTTATGGAAGTTTTTCTTCCTATTTAAAGAATCATGTGCACTTAAGCACATTTAGGAAGCTAGGAAAAGTGATATCAAATAAATAAAATTCCCAGGAACAGCCTAAAATAGAGTGTGTTCAAATTACAATGGCATGTATTTTAAAAATTTCAGTTGCTTGGGATATATAAAAGTGAAAACAAGTGGAAATCTATTTGATAAAAGAGTAATTTCCAGTTATTTTAGGAGCACAAGTTTGTATAATAAATTAGTTAGAAATATGTATTGTCATTCCTATCTGAATTGAGCCATTATTCTCACATTTTTAAAGATAAACAAAATGATTCAGTTCATAGATTAATCAACAAAAGAGTGAATTGTGATCACTAAGAAGTTAATTGGTTGCCATTAATGGGTAGAAATGGGCTGTAAAACTAGGTGGTGATTTAAAGTTCCTCATTTGCAGCACATTCTTCAATATGAGTGTGGCCTTTGGGGTATAAAATCCATTGAACACACAATCAGTTTTGTGCCACCGACTGTACTTTTATCAATTACTGAGAAAATATTAATGGGCCATAAAAAGCCTTTGGCTTTGTTTTATAAAAAGGCCTTCCATAAGGGTCCCTTTTGTATTGAAGTATCAAATGGCAGTACTCTGATGTTATTCAAAGAACAGATTGCCTCTACTCTTGGTCTATGAAAACATAATAATTTAAGCTGGTCATTTGTGCCTCAAGCGAGAACCCTGGATTGATATGTTCTAGAATCTCTTTGTTTATTTGGCTGTCTGTGGTATTCTCAGGAGTTTTCTCCAACCCTAATGTTCAAATGCATTATTTTTTAATTCTGCTTTTTCAATGTCCAGATTTTACTTCCTTAGAGTGTCATAGGGAAAAGCATTGCCTATACAATTCTGAACCTTATAAAAATTGACATGTCATAGCATCTGAATATTTTATCCTTCCGTACTACTCTGCTAAATGCTAGTATTTCTTGACTGTTCCTTTCTCTGATCCTAAAAGAAAGAAGCTATCTACCACTTCAGCATTTTCATTGTCAGTTCCAGAGTTAGTTGTTGTCTTTGTTATTAGTTTGATTTTCTTTATATTTAAACTTAGTCCCATTTTTTCATCTCACATATATGACTCTAGGCAGCTTACAGTAAAAATAAATAAAGTACATACAAAACAAATGTTTAAGGCACATAACTGCTGAGCATTGCAAAACATCCACCAACATAGCCAGGATATGAGCTCTATCCCATGTCTGGAACCCAGTTGGGCACAAAACCAAGTTTTTAAGGCCTTGTGAAAGACCCTAAAGTCTTGCATTTCAGCTCCATCAGGCACTTAGGGAGGCCATCTTAACTGACCCCTTCTTCCTTATACGACTGATGGTCCAGTTAGCCTCATCATCATCACAAGGAAGTGATAAGTCCATGACACAGAACTAATAGAAAAATCCCCTTAGCCAGATCACATATAACTTGGTTCAAGGTAGTTATGCCAACTCTGTAAATACTTCAATAAGGTATTTGATAAAGTAGACCACAACCCACTAACTCACTTGTTAAGATGGAAAAAGGTGGGTTAGATAGCATCACCACCAGATGGATTAGCAATTGGTTGACCAAGCCCACTCAATGTGTAGTCCTTAATAGAATGGTATTCTCATGGAGGGAAGTATGTAGTAGGGTACCTGAAGGTTCTGTCTTGGGCCCAGTACTCTTCAATATTTCCATAAATGGTTTAGATAAGGGGAAGACAGAAAGTAAATTCATTACATTTACAGATAACACCAAGCAGGCAGGAATAGCCAGCATTCTAGAAGAGAGGCTCAAGATCCAGAAGGAACTTGAGAAACTTGAACATTGGGCCCTATCTAATAAAATGAAATTCAATGGTGAGAAAAGTAAGGTTTTATACTTAGAGAAAAAAAACCCAAATGCACAGGTATAGAATGACTGGTACCTGCTCAATAGCAATAATTGCTAGAGGGATTTAGGTGTCCTAGTGAACAACCATTTAAGTACAAGCCAGCAGTGTGTTACAGTTGCCGAAAAAACCAACACAGTTCTAGGCTGCATTAATAGAGGGATAAAATCAAGATCACATTAAGTGTTAATACCACTTTATAATCCCTTGGTAAGCCAGCACTTGGAATATTGCATCCAGTGTTGGTTGCTACGATATTAAAAAAAGGCGTTGAGTCTTTAGAAAGAGTGCAGAGAAGAAGAACAAAGATGATTAGGAGTCTGGAAGCTAAAACATATGAAAAATGGTTGCAGGAATTTGGTATGTGTAGTCTAATGAAAAGAAGGACTGGGATGACGTGATAACCGTGTTCCAATACCTCAGGGGTTGCCACAAAGAAGAGGGGGGTCAACCTATTCTCCAAAGCACCGGGAACAGGACAAGAAGCAATGGATGGAGATTAATAAAGGAATAAAGTCAACTTTGGAAATAAGGAGAAATTTCCTGAAAGTGAGAACAATTAGTGGAACAGCTTGCCTTCAGAGGTTGTAGGTACTCCATCACAGGAGATTTTAAAGAAGCAATTGGACAGCCATTTGTCCAGAATGGAATAGGGTCTCCTTCCTTTCCTTTTCTCTTCTTCTTTCTTCTTCCCCTTTTCTTTCTTTTTTCTATATAACTTTAATCCTATACTTCTCAAGTTTTTCCAAAATACCTATCTGACATCTCAATTTTTAAATCTTTCAAAATTATCAGCTTTATTTTAACAGTCCCTTATTCATATTTCTTTACTTTTAAAGCCTTCAACTCCCTATGTTTTTGAGGCTAAATTTGGAGTTCCTATCACCCTCTATTATTATCCACATTTAAATACGTACAATGCTGAATATAATTCAAATATTTTAATTTTAATTGTTTTATGGACAATTGTTTTGGCCCTGTACCAATAACAATTTTATCGTTTCTTACATCCTCTTACCTCCTTGCTCTCTTTTTCCCCCTCATCTTACTTTCCTTTTCTCTCTCTCCTTTTCTTTTTCCATCAGTCTATCCTTACTCTTACTTTCTTTCTTTCCTTCTCTTACCTTCTTTAACCTTCTTATATCTTCCTTCTTCACTTCCTTTCCCTTTCCCTCCT
Source organism: Pareas carinatus (assembly GCA_032468095.1). NCBI lineage: Eukaryota > Metazoa > Chordata > Lepidosauria > Squamata > Pareidae > Pareas > Pareas carinatus. The sequence goes on along the minus strand of JANHFO010001870.1, from coordinate 336,513 downwards.
TCTCGTTCTCTTCTTTTTCTTCCCCTTCCCTTTTTTCCTTCCCTTGACATCTCCTCTTGCTTAGCTTACTATAATTTCCACCCTTAAACCTAACCTTAACCCTAACTCTAACCCTAACTCTACCCTAAATCTGTCCCTAACTCTAATCCTCAACCTAGCCCTATGTTTTCTTAACCTTATCTTAACCTTAACACTACCCTACACCCTATCTCCTACCCTAAACTAATCCCTTACCTTAACCTTAACTTAATTCTAACTCCCACCCTTATCCCGGTCTGGTCGCGTAAATTCTTTCATCCTTCCATTTTACTTACCTATCTAACTTCCTTCAACTTCCTTTCTTTGTCTTACCTCCTTCTCCTCATATCCTCTTTGCTCTTCCCTTTCTCCTCTTAAGTATCCATCAATATCTTCGGCCTAATCGTTACCTCCATAAAGCACATATCATATATTTTCTTCCCTCTTACACTTTAGACATTTCTTCATTTACTAATAAAACAATTTCATCTCCATCAAATAATATAATTCCATTTTTTTCCTTTCCCCCCCTTTCAACTTTAAACTTAACTTTCACATTTTCAAATGTACATTCTTTCATTTTTATTCCACTTTATGTCATTTGATAGTGTATCTTCTTGCTGTTCTTATTATGTATAAAATGCCTCACATTTCATCCTTAAATTTTCTCCTCCCCCCTTTTTTCTTCAATTTTTAAATCTAAATTTAACTTTAATTTCACCCTTAATTCCCCTTTCCCCCCCTTAGTATTTTGGATAGCTTGTTTAGTATAACATCAATTCTTTTCTTTCTATATAACATCATCACTTTTACCATTAACCATAGAAATCACCAATGTAAACAAAGAGATGAGAAGGATAACTCATTTATAAACAATCCTCTTTCCCCCCATTCACATTATTGTAAATAAATTTATTTCCTATAACCAATTAAAAACCTATCACATACCATGTATTCATTAACCTGGTTTCCTGTTAGTAATCCCATATTTAAGTTTTACCCTATTCCTTTCTTAATGAATGAATCCCTTACATCCACTTTTCCCTTTTGGAGATTTTCTTTCCTATTTGGCTTTTTATCCAGCCTTTTTTCTTTCCCTAGCTTTCTCCTATTTTTCCTCTTATTCTCCTTCCTTCCTTCCTTCTCTCCCTTCCCCTTTCCTCTGTTTCATCTTATATTTCATTTTGTGAGTTCCTCCCCTTTTACTCTTCACCCTCTTTCCTCCAAAATTATTTACCCTGAGGTTTAGATTTTTGGCATGCATTTTATTTCCATTTTTCTTTGAAGAACTTTGCATCCCTTCTGTCTTTTTCCTTTTTGTAGCTCCTTGAGTCACCTTCTTGCTTTAAAGGCATCAATTCACACTGCACACGAGAAGGCAATAAATAGTAAACCAATCCTGTATTTTTTATCAAGAAAGCTACATGGATAGAAAATATAAAATGATTGATTGATGATATTGATTGAGTGCTGGGTGATGGATCCCTCAGGTCCAGTGGCACTCAATATGCTACTGAGGATGAGCTGAAGTATTTATTGGTGTTTATGATGTTGCTAGTTTAAGGCCTGGGATGCCTACTTGCTAATGTTGACATATAGGCAAGAAAATCCACAGCTGCATGAAATGTAGATCAATCCAGAATACTTGATCTTGGACAGACCAGAGATAACAATTGTGGTGCTTTATGGTAGATCAAAAGCCATTGTGGACTTCCACAAGGGAAATAAAATAATAGATTCTTAACAGAGAAGTTTGAAGTTTAACTTTGTTTGAGGCGTTTGCTACTTTTTATATATATACATACCGTAGTAGATGGATGCCAGAGCAAATTGGTTGGGTAAACAAGGTCATAAACTGTGGGCCTGTTTCACAATGTGAGGGGAGAGAAACTATTATTCTTGAAATAGATCTATCAGTATTCAACTAGGGGGGACAATTTAGATGTATGCTTGTTATTTCTTGTTGTGCACTTTTTTTCTATAACTTGTTGAATTTTGCTTTGTTCTACGCTGCCCCCCCCTCTTTTGGAGTTTATATTTTAAGGTTGTGAATAAGATAAAAAAAATATTGAAAAAAAGAAAAAACATATTGAAAAAGAAATGTAAAAAGTGTGAATGGGAAACTATAGATGAAAACTGAAAAAAAAATCTCCATATGATACCCCTTCCCTTCATCTCCAAAGCAACAGTGACTGTGATTAAATTTTCAGCATTGCAGCCTTCAGATATTTCAGTATAATGCATAAACTCAAAACAAATTTCACAGGTGTTAGCTTGCAAAGCATCCCCAAGTAAGAAAGTGACCCTTGCCATTATTGTCAGCAATCTCGTGTTTAATGAACAAATGGAACATTTACGGCTCCTTTATAGTTTCCGTTTTTAGAAAACCACGTAAATTCTCTACATATGTTGAAACAGTTCTTTGCTGCACTAAAGTCTTTGAACAGATTTGGGGTCAGTCATTTCTTTGAAGATGATGCCTGTTATAAGTCCTTATTTGGCTTTGTCTCATCTGTAAGCAAGGCAAATCTCATTTCTTGAACCTTTGGAGTTTTAGCTGTCTCGTTTTGCTTTGGTGTCTCAAATTAACGTCTGCTTTTCTGCACCACTCATGGTTTACATTTTTTCTTGTCCCATTGCTCAGCATGGTTGGCAGCTGTAGTTGATTCTAGTAGTACCATGACTTAAGCACATTTTATGGACATAATGAGCAATAGATGGGTTTTTCAAATGCAAAAGATTCTTTTCCCTCACTTGTGTTGAATGATCTTTTCTATGATTTCTCTAGACAATATGAAACTTCTGTGCCTTAGCACAAGGCACAATGAATTGCTTATTTATTTATTCATTTATTTTAACATTTTAAATAAATCACTTATGTGAATTCTTCATATTGTAAAAAATGAAGAAAATGAGTGAAAGCCACTAGGCAGAACAGAAATGGATTTTCCCCTAAATAAACATTTAGAAAGATTCAACAAGCTAAATAAAGTCCAGATTTGAAGTGTTAACTATTGCAGGAAAAGGCTCCAAAAACACAAATTTGTGGAAATAAGGACGTGTCTTCCTATCACTGTACTGTTCAGCTTCCAGGAGAAATGTTTTCATATCATTACGATTAGACAGAAGTATAGTCTTATAGCACTGCTTTACATCTATCTAACTTTCTGTAATCTTGCATATACTTTCAAAAAATTACAGTATCCAGAAATTTTTGTTCAACTTGCCATATCCTCTGTGCATTTAGCTTCTTCCTTCCTTCTCAAAATGGATGCAAGTGCGTTTTTTTAACAACTAGGTTGTACATACCTTTGCCAGAAAAAGAGATAATTTTAAGCCAGTTAATTATTAAAACAAATGTTTATACTATTTTAGGTTGGTTATTAACACTGGAGATGCCCCACTAATCAGCCTAATCAACTATCCTAATAATGACCCAGAAAAAAACATTTTCCCATATGAGGATTAATGTTGACAGAAGTATGAATTTTAATACCTCAATAGATTCTTAAGTCTTATTTTAGAATAAGTGACTGAGAAAGTGATGACTGTTTTCACTCGCTTCAACTATTTTAGCATTCTGTACAGAGATTTGAATAGAATTTGCTATTATAAAAAATCCTAACAAACTGATTCAATTTTCTCTTTGTCCATTTGCTAGCAAATCAGAGGCACCAGCAGTGATATTTAGGTCATGTCTGTCTATCCCATTGGACTATTGTAAGATCTTCTAAAACAATCCATACAAAGTAACATTAATTCTTAGGAAACTCCAGTATTATTCTGAACTCATAAGCTTGCTTCTTTTCAGGAGGTCAAGACTGTCTTTGGTGAGTTAATGTGTATCTAGCATTGTGGGATATCTAAAACTATTAAAGCTACAAACCTGAAATTTGGTAGATCTTGACATCTAGGTGCTCACTAAGAAAGGATTTTTCAAAATATTAATTTTTATGTGAGTTAAGTCAATTTTTTAATTCTGGAGGTTGTGATTGGACAAAATATTGTTTGTTTCCTTTCTCCTGATTGGAGGGTTTTCGCAGCCTCTCCTGATTGGAGGGCTTCCCTGTTTGGTTTAGAATTTTTCATTAAACGGTACTAATGAAGGGGTGAGGAGCAGCAGGGCAGGTGACTGCAAAAAACTGCTTCTTCATGTTGGAAAACTGCTTCGAGGCTGGCGAGGCCTCTAGTTCTCCACGATTGAACGAGTACCTATGGCTGACCAAGGAGCAGCAATGCAGGTGAGTGCGAAAAATGGCATGGGCGGGGGTGAGGCCTCAAAAGTGCCTCAAAAGTGTTTTCTGAGGCTTCCCCGTGGCAGTTCAAAAAATGGCATGGATGGCGGCAGAGCAGGCCAGCCGAGACCTCAAAAGTGCTTTCCAAGGCTTCTCTGTGGTGGTTCAAAAAATGACATGGGCTGAGGCAAGGGAGGCCAGTTGAGGCCTTAAAAGTGCTTTCCAAGGCTTCTCCGGGGCCTCAAGCACTACCTGCTCTTCCCTCAGACAGGGCTAGATTGGCCGCCGTCGCCCTGACCCCAAGAAAGGATCCCCAGTGGAGGGAGATCACTCCTGCTGTCCTCCCCGTCCCTCCCTTCGGCCTGTCCTTGGGGTCAAGGGAGGTCAGGAGCGGAGGAAGGCCCACAGCCCCTTCCCCGAAGTGACTACCAAAGACAGAGGTTTTGAGTCTCTCCCAATCTGGGTAATCGATTCTTTGTCCGGCAGCACTGATGCTCACAGGCAGGAGATTCCAATGGATCAAAATAAGAGCCAGAGAGACCCCCTTCCTCTTTTTCACGATTTGGGAGAGGGTAGCAGCCAGAAAAGGAAGTCCCTTTGCCTCTCTGTCCTGCCCGACTTTTTTCCTGCTTTCAACCCTCAACCCACTCAAGCCTACCGAGGTTTAACCCCCAACATGCAGTGCCCGGGCCAACCCATCCCCGAAAAAACGAACACTGCACATAATGGTCCCCACTGGAAAAAAAAACACCTACTATTTCCCCTTCCTTAATTCTCCCATTTATTCCCTGGACAAAAATGGGCCTTACACTAATTCTGCAACTCCTGTTCTGCAGCATGTTTTGCAATCCAGGAGCCCAAAGAAAACCCACCGCCAGGGCTATTTCTGCATCCCCCGTGAGCTCCCTTTTGTGCATTGTTTGACACCCCCTCCTCCTCCTTATACCAAACCCGTAGCAGAGCACAGGTACCAACAGTTTGGTTGTCTGGAATTTGCATCTATAAGACCATAGTGGTGATGATGATTAGAAACACTTTTTTCCCTTAGAGTTAAATGTAGCACCTGAGAGGGAGAAAAAGATTATATCCAGGCAACAAGCAGTTTATATCTATAACGTTCTTTTCATTTTTTTTTCTCTCTCTCTCTTCTTTAAAAAAACCCTCCCCTTTTGAGTTTGCTAAATAACTTCAGGACTATTTATTTCACCCACGTAGCTCTCATTGGGACATCTGCTATGTTGCATTAGGTATGCCACCTGCTGATGCTGGCACATGGAAGGCCCTTAAGAGTTAGAACTGACGGTTTTGCCTCAAGCTCTTACATGCTGTTTTGCCATTAGAAATAATCCAGAAAAAAAATTATTATTTTCCTTTCCTCTTACTATTATCCTCTCCAGCGACAACTGGCTTCACCTCCATTTGGGTTGATCTGATGTATGAGTGATTGATATGAAGCTGATCGGAGAATGATGAGCTTGCTATCAGGGAAAGGAGCTCGAAGAAGCTTACAGAAAACACAGGTCCGATCAGCAGCAAAATAACACATCCCTCTGCCTGCCCTGCTTTGCTAATTACATTGACACAAAGCCATGAGCAACTATTTGCAGCAATGAAACACATTTTCTCTAGCTGTTTCCTTCCTTCCTCCCCCCTTCCCTCCCTCACTCCCTGCCTCCTTCTACAATTTACAAAACACAACAATAAAAACGTTGATAAATAAAGGAAATATATCTCTGAAAAAGAACGTGAAGAAAATTCAATGATAACACAAAAGGGCCAAAATTCTAACCCAGGTCGAGGGGTAAGTTCAGGTTTAAGGGCTCACTTAAGAAGGATCAGGATAGGAGTTGTAGGAATCTTAAACCTGCACTTAATACCACTGAGTTATTTTTCTTTTCCAGATTATAGTGAAAACATGGAAAGAATGTTGCAGTGGGAAATATATTCCCATGATGGGGCTCTAGGGTGTTCTGCTACATTCTAAGGAAGGTTTATGTTATCATTTTCATTTCCATAGCAGGAATGAAAAATAAAAGTAAAACAACATTATAAAATTTCAAAAAATTGAGATATCCAAGATGGTGAGATTTGGAATTGTTAATACAGGCGAAGGTGGGGCAGTTCTCATGGGGCCAAGCAGCCCCATGGCTGTGTCCCCCATGCAAGGCTACATAGCCAGATTTTGACCCCTTTGCAGAAAGCCACCTCTGAGAGCAAGATGAATTTACCCCTCTCCATGCGTGCGCACACACACATACATGTAGACGCAAACTTTTGTTTGTAAAGTCAGGTTCTCTGACTTTTTTCTGTTTAGTGCTAACTATCAGGAAAATCCATGCATTCATAAATACAATAACTGGAAATCGGAGATTGATTAGCCTGCTATTCGGTGATGTTACAGAAAATAGACAGTAGATGGCACTTTAGTTGTAGAAAGGAACTTCTTCAGGCAAATGCAGGCTTTGGGATTTACAGTAAAATGCAGTAACATTTCTTGGTTTCCTTGACCCATTGGAGTACACCAGGTGTATTTCAAATCTCTGAAATAAAACAGCAAAAATAAGCTAACTATAGGAGCTATCGGTATAAAGTTTCAGATTTCAAATCCTTCAAATCTCTTTTTTTATATGTTAAAACAATATAATATATTCTGTTATAATATATATGAATAGAATATGTGGTAATAATTATTAAATGTTGTAATAATCCTAGTAAAGTCATTGCAAAATTCTTTTTCCACCTTCACAGGCCTCTTTCAGGGTCACTGACACTGGGGAAGCCAAGTATTTCTCACATATGTGATTCTAGCTGTTGGTACCCGTGCTACGCTACGGGTTTAGTATAGTTAGCTATGGTAATAAGGTATTTTAGATAGATGTTTGACTGGT
>JANHFO010001870.1:305378-318432 GCA_032468095.1 Pareas carinatus | reverse complement strand
TATCTATCTATCTATCTATCTATCTATCTATCTATCTTCCATTTTTACATAAGCTAACTATTGTAATCTCGAATATACTTATTATGAAGAAGGAAGTAGAAAATAGTGAAATTGAATACCAAATGAGTACCAAAGGGGTGTGTTTTTTGCAACTGCTCTAGTACACTGCTCTAGTATTATCTTTGCAGCCCCACTCAGGACCATGCATCTGGTTTCATATAGTCCCTTAGAGAGTTTTATTCTTTTTTAGTTATCTGTGTGGAGCTCAAATAGTATAGGGACTTTTGTTATTTTGTAGTAATGACTTTTGTGCTTATGAAAGTGCATTTGATTAGGGAATCAATTACTCAATACAAAGGGGAAAAGTAGATCATATCTTCACCACAAGTAAGTCCTTCAATTGCAGGATTTTTATTTTGCCCTTTTATGAATGACAGCCATTCATACATAGAGGAAAATAAGTCATATTTTGACACATTGCTAAGATAAAATGACTATCATATTGGGAGCAATATAGTTTTGTTATCACTTCGAGGTGTGCCAGATTCTACCATGTTTTCTACTCCCTGTGGAATTCAACAAGAACAATTCAGGGTTGTTCCTGTCCTGTCCTGTTAGTTGTGCTTTATCTTCTCAGCCCTATTTTGAGTTCTTTTTGGTTATGAGGAAAGACGATTGTAAAGAGTGATTGAATCTTGACCAATTGAAGATGTTGCCAGATGGCAATTTGTTTTAACTAATGTATCTTGTGCTTCTTAGGCAGCTTTTCATGACAAGGAAATTAATGCCTCATTTAGAAATATCAAAGATTTGGATAAGAATAATCTCTATAATATTTTAACACCCAAGACATAGTTCTATTTTTCTTACTATGACAATAAGGAGGGCCTTGCAACAAACTTATGAGAACACACAATAGGCAAGAGATGCCTTCTGCGGTAAGTGTTTGAACTTTGTGGAAGACATTTTTTCCCTCATAGGTTAAAAAAAAGTATGTGTAGAGTAGATCTTTATCTCTCTCATTGCTTACTTACATTTTTAGCTGGAATAGAACCGAGTGAGCAAGATGGATATATAGACAAATATGCCTCTTCAAGGATACCAGAAAATAAATAACATTGTGCTGCATAATTGGCATGCAATATGAAGCCTCTCATGGCCAAGACAACTACCAAGAAAACTACATGGTTGGATCCATGTATTCACTAAAAGAAGAGCTTGACTCAAAGGAGTTTTTACTTTTAAATCTTGTTAAACAGAAGACTGGACTTCTACTGTTGCCTCTTCAACAAATCTCCCAATCCAGTTTTGCATTCTTGCTCTAGCAACCTGCCTTGTGTGCTATCCAGTAGCTTCAATATAGCTGGAGACATGAAGCTGTGTTGTGGGTCTCTTTTACAGAGTGGTGATGGTTGAAGTTACTGACAATTAATAGAAGAGTCTGTTTTCACAAAATTGCCCCAGGGTCTGTAAAATAAGTCTAGAGACCCATGAGGACATTATCCTTGTTTTTTTAACTTTACATGCAGTACAGATCAAAATCTGGAATCTTGCTAGCACAAATTCTTTTTTAAAAAAATTAAAAACAAACTTTATTACTTACAACTTTAAAAACAACATTTACATTACAGACATTTATACAGTTGTTGTTCAACCTTTGCACTACAAACATTTATACAACTATTGTTTCCTTTTTCCCTCCGTCAAGTTGTTGAGAAGTTGTTTGTTGTCTCTTGTTTTCTTTCATTCCTTTTATCTTCCTGCTTCTGTTCCATATCGTACCTGTCATTGCATTTACATTGTTTGTCCAATACATATTGTTCATTATCATAATTTTTGGAACTATGGTTTCAAGCTCGTTAATCATCGACCTTTCTATAGAAGTGCATAAATTTGGGTCCTCCTTTTTTAAAATTCTTAATTGGTACTAGCTGGTAAAATCTTGGAAACTGTCAAAAATAATGATGAAATTGCAACACAAGACTATTATAATTGTTTCTGATATTTCCACCCTTTTCTTATGTGTGTATGTGAGTGAATGGGTCTCCTGGAAGGAAATATGAAATAGCCTATCAAAATAGCTCTCCTTACTTTATTTATTGTTATATAATTTCTATCGCATTTTGAATTTATTAAAAGCCATCTTAAGATGAGGATTTATTATATTACAATGAGCAATTCAAATACTAAATTCCTCCTTATGGCTTTTCATTCTCTGCAGCCTAGCCACTTATAATCTAGTTTTGTATTATATTCTGGAATTTACATTTCCTATAGAAATTCCAGAGAAACGAACAAAATTTACATATTAGACCTTTTTTATTGTGGAATGTATGGGAAACTCTAATAGAAGAATAGCAGTTTTGGAGTATTCTCTGCAGAAGTGCAAAATGTTCAACTAGTTTTAATATTTAGCAGGTTACAAAGATCAGTTAAAGTGTTTAGGTGTTTAGCTTGTTGGGCCATAAAATATTCAATAGAGACTACTATGCTTAATAGCGCAAAGGAATTATTCAAGCGTGTTTAAATTGGTTAAATTTAGCTTTTTAATATTGAATGAATAAACACTTGTGTATACTATTATTTACAAACCAATATCTATATCCAATAAATTATCTGAACTTTTTCCATAGAGCAATTTGCATAGAGGGGGGAAAGTGCTATACCAATGACTTCTTCCTTTCTGATTTATATAATATCTTGGCATAGAATCATAACAAGCAACAAATTATCAAAGTATTGAGTCATCTTTATTTGTGAATTTCATGAAGCACCTCTTAATATAGAACTTTGAAGGTCCCTTGGTATCATCCAGTAAACTATGCTTTTGCTATAAAATTATCATTTTGAAAATGTTTCACGCTATTGTCCTTAAATGCACGAGATATTTAGAAATAATAGTCTGAAATGTTTTGAAACAGTTTCAAAAATCGAAATTGTTCAGAGTTGCCAAATTTCCTATACTATGTTACATCTTTAGACCTATGAGCTCATCTCATGATTCTACAATTGGATAAGGATTTCAAATATATTCTTTTAGGCATGAAATATGACATCATGATTCCTGATTCTATGTTCTGCTTGATGAAATACACAGAGATAAGCATTCCATATTCACTTGCCAAAAAAACCCCACCCATGCGGTTCTTATTGGGTGCCTACTATTTATTAGCTTAATGTGTCTCATTGCCAAGAAGTTGCCAAGGTATTAGTCATCTTCACTTTGTACATTATTGAAGAGATTTGTTACTTTTCTGTGTTATTAATAGCAATGCGTTCTTCTTACCTTATGGTGTACATTGGAAGCTATTATTTTAACTGTTCCCAGTTCTTCTTCATTAGCAAGAATGCATTATCTGGATCACTTTTAGGGACTGAGTGTAAATAGTCTTTGTTGGTCATATTTATTTCACTGGCTGTCTCCCTAGCTCAAAGAAGTTTGAGTTCTGATGCACTAAAGAAGTACTAATTCTCCCCCCTGTTTGTTTCATGGGATGCCAACATTTTGTCTAGTACTTCTCATAAGGAAAGAGATACCACGTATGTAGGAAGGTGCAAATTCTGCCATCTTGCTGCATTAAAAAGCTCCTAGGAATAAAAATCTGAATGAAATCTGAATAAAATTCTAAATGAGTTAGTCATCCATAAGTATTCATAAGGAGTTCTGAGACCCTGATCTCCTTATGTCTTTTGTCAATATAAAAACCTTATTCTCTACTTAAATGCCATCCTGTGTCTTAATTAAAAAGGATTTGTGTTTCATAATCTAACTTCAGTGAACAGTATCCACCTTCTCTTTTTAGTGGTTAATGAATCAAAAAATTTTCAAAGGGATTTTTAATAGGCAGTAGCTTCAAATTATTCTTGTATTAATATATGAAATATTTACTGTGATAGGGCCTATAGCAAAAGCTTTCCTTCAATCAATCAAGTTCTAGAATTGTAATGATATGTGAGAAAGACCTTCAGCAATGGGCCAAGAGATTCTGCCAAGGGAAGAGTCAAACAAGAGAGGGCATAGCCTGGAGCTGCATAATGGGCAACGAAAGGGGCTAAGAAGGGGCCCTCTGTAGATTTTCACGTGGTAAAGGAGACAGTGGGAGATTTGTAAATAGAGAGTGGGGTTCTGTTAATGTAGCTTTATTATGTTAATTTAGCCACCCAGAATCACTTCAAGAGTGAGATAGGTGGAAAATAAATGTAGTAAATAATTTTGATTTAATAAATAAACAAAAACAGTACAGTAGAATTAGCTCATCTGCTTGTGTTTCCTGACTGGTCTACAAGGCTGACAAGGATCAATGCAGATCTTTGTTTTCAGGGCAAGAGACTAAAGACCAGCAGAGATCAGAACAAAATGCATAGAGGTGAAATCTCAAAAGTCGCAGTTAACCGTCAGTGAGACAAATAATTTGGTTCGAATTGGTTAAGAAAGTACATTCCAGAGGCAGTAATCAGTCAGAATTCAGGTTCCAAAATATGGCATTTTAAGTAAGTAAGCAACTTAATTAATTTTAATTAATTAAGGCCTCATATTAAGGCATTTCCTGCCCACTAAATAACAGGCTCTGGTGCTAGTCTTTTATTGGACCAGGTGATAGATTTTGCACTCCAGTCAGGTCACTACAAGATATGTAATATCTACCATGTACAAAAGTAGGCAGATTCTGCAGTGGTGATGGAGCTTTGCCTGGCATGGTGATCTGGGATCACTTTGAGCCTATGAATCCAGAGGAAGTAGACAGAATACTTAGTGCTGTTAGTGTAGCCAGCTGCAGACTTGATTTCTGCTCTACCTACCTAATTGTTGCCAGGGAGGAGACAGAAGGTGGCAATACATTTGATTTGAAACAGTCTCCTCATCATAAAGTCATCACTTTACCTATCTAGATTAGATAATTACTATCCAGTCACTTCATTTTTTTTAAAGGAAAAGTGTTGAGAAGTTGAGTGGTCAGCATCTATAGAGAATCCTGGAAGAAATAGATTATTTGGACCATTACCAGTTATGAATCACAGTGGGGTGCAGGACAGTCAACCTGATGGATGGCCTATGGAAGGTATGGAATAGCTGATATGCAACTGTAACTTTTAGCCCTGAGTTCAGTATTCTATGAGCCACTTAAACCCTACATATAAAAATTAGAGGACTAAAATTCATTTTCTGAATTTTAAGAAATGTCAATGTGCACTTTGAAATGAACCAGGAAAGCAATGCTGACATTTTAAAGAAATGTCTGTACTTTGCTTTTAACGTAAAACTTTAAAAATTGCAAATTTTGTTTTCTGGTCCTTAAAAACAAGCTTGGCCTGAGACTAGTAAACGATGAGACAAAGATAGCTCAATGAGCTCTTACAGGAAACATAAGTATCGCCTATCCTCCAAGCTAAAAATCCTACATCCCAGCTTAATAATCTTGAGCTGCAATGGATTTGGAAAGATTTTGTTATAATATAATTTATAGTTTGAACCGTCTAGGCGAAGTAGCTGAGAAAGCCACCCATCGAGGCATTCATGGAAGGAAGTTGCACAGAAGTGTGAAAAAGCAGACAGATTAGGATCAAATGCAGTAAGAAGCCAAATTAGTGGTTGTCAGGTAAAGCTCTGGGTTAACCCAAAAAGGAATTATGTTTGAAATATTATGGGAGGAACTGGAATGGAGCTTCGGAAAAAGTATGCTACCTTTCCCCCCTCTATCCAGTAGCTGAGCATGGATCATAGTTCCTATGCATAGATTAATATAAATCTTACAGATTCTGACACTAGCCTATGTTTAGAATTCCAGTGCCATAGGCGCTTGTTGGGCAAGGCTGTCAATTCACTGGGATGACTTAAGATACAGCTAACTTTACCAAAGTTCTAATGAAAGAGCATTGTAATTGCATATTATTATCAGATAATGCAGCAATGCCTACTTATTTTCTCTTTTGTAATTGTACAGTGAAAGAATCAGCTTTAGTATCTTTTAACCACCCCTTGACAACTCGTGTGTTGTTGTCTCAACCATCTCTTCAGTCCCTCCTTTTTAAACAATTGCATTGGTTTTAGAAAGGCCACTTTCTGCAATCAGCAGAATTAAATTGACTAGATTATTACTTCCGCTGATAGGGTAAGATACTGTTCCCTAGCATGCAAAATAGGTCAGTGGTTAGATACCTGAATATCAGGGAGAAGCTAGTAGTATCCTTCATTCTTGGCAGTGTTATATTCTGGAGTACACAGGCATACCTCATGGGGAGGTATTCTAATATTTAATAAATAATTTGGAGTTTGATGAGGTATTAAATTAGTACAAAAAGTATGACCTGGAGTTTGAAGGCTGCTCATCAACATCACTTTGGGGGCCCTCAAAGGTTCACCAAAGTGAAGGTTTAACGATGCATGATTGTATATGATTGATGCCTACATATTATAGGACCTTAAGGCTCCCATTGATCCCTTAAAATCCTCAAACCCTTCACCCAAAGGTTGCAAAAGCTTCACCATCATTTGAAAGTATATATTGACAAGGCAAAAAAAAAGATGAAAGCAACTGATATTACCTTTCTGGCTTAGGAAAAGTTTTAACTCTTAATTTTACCAATTGTGCCAAAATTTCTTAACATGTATGAATTGGAAGAAAAGTGAGGATTGTGGTCTGGGGGAGAAATGAGGTTGCTTCATCTAAATCCATTTGACTAGGTAATAAGGCTAAAAATATCTAAGAGGTGGTGATTCAGTCCTGTATATTTGCTTGGTAAATGTGTAATTATACTAGCATCCTGTGCTATTTTGCTTTCTAATGTAAATAGAGAGTGATATAGGATGAGAATATGAGACAGTAGATGCTTGTTCCCCTGGGGCCAAGAAGCAAGCATGTTTATCTGGGCATTTGGGGTCAAAAAGCCAGATTTAGTAGCATACAAGGAACTGTGCTTTGCTGTTAATAGATGGAACAATCACTACATTATTTTTGCTTTTGCTGTCAAGCATCATTGTCAGCTGAAAAAAAGATCCTTTGTAGACAGAGTAAAACTCTGATAAAAATTAAAGAGACTTACAACCTCCTGTTTTCTCAGTTTTTTATCATCCAAGCAGCTGTCAGTGGCCAGGCCTCCTGTTTTGATTTTATTTACATGGTTGCTTGGAAAGTTACAATTGGGTTAGGTTATAAGATGGGAAGTGAAAACCATCAATATTTACTCAATTTATCTTCTATTAATCATAATTGATCACAATGACAGATCTAGAACAAATGTACTGACCTCCTAAAAGTTAAGCAGAGAGCACTGGGTGCTTTACTGAATTATGCATCAATGGTGCAGGTTTTTGCCAGGACTATGTGGTTTATACTGAGATGACAAATCCTGACATTTTGTTATGGATGAAAGTATAAGCTTCTTTTATAGATATGTTAGAAGTATGCCCAACTGAATCATTATACAGTAATGGGTCTGCCCAACTGGTTTTATTGATTCCACAATCCTGTATCATTCTGTGCAGAATTCAGATCTATGAACATCTCTCAATTCTTGGAAGGTGGAGACAAGCACTTCACAGCATAGAATTTCCTAAAGTCATCAAAGACACACATGCATCCATTCACAGCTCAGTTATTCTGAGTCCATAATAATGCCCCTGTTAATTAAAAAAGTGATCCACTCAAGAAAAGTTCCTTAGGGCTTTGCTCTCAAATTGAGTGTGCCTTTTTGTGGCTGCTCTTAGAAGAAAACTATCAATGGAATCCGTGCATTGGGGCTCAAAGAAGATGTAGGATTCCTTACCAGGAATTGCAAATGGACTTTCATTCACAATAGCATATGCAGTTTAAGACATAGTGCTAATGCATGTGATTTATTAATTGGGCTTTGAAGTTTTGAATATAGTTATTGTTCAGATGCTTTATGAGGTTAGCATAAGTTTGGTGTGAGTACATCATGGCTTGTACAACAAGTTATAGCTTAGCATAATATGGAACTTAGTTTTTGAGTGGCTGGAATACCATAGCAATTAAGAATAAATCTTTTCTATATCAGATCATGCATGGTGATTATCTTGGAGCAGAATTCTGTTTCACTGGGAAATATAGTTTACTTTGCTGTATAAAAATATAAGGTAGTCTAATTTTGTTCCATCATTTGATTAAGAATGATAGTTTCCCCAAAAGTGATTGAACTGAATATCTCATTGTTCTTCCTTTACATTAAAATAAATACATCACTTATAGTCTTCATCTTCATTTGAAGGACATGTTTTACATAATGTTAAAATATGATTTTAACCTCTTTAATTTCAGCTTCTGAACCTGTTTCCTGCAGATCTTGGATTCATTCAAGATTCTCCTACTACCAGATTTGGTAGGAAAATTCATAAAAGCAGGACTGGTTTATTTCCTGTTGATTTTGTGTGGTCGTGACTAAGGCTTCCCTTGTCACTAGTGCAGTGAGGGCAAACCAGTGATATAATGTCAAAGGCAATGCATCCTGATATTTTGAGTGGCACGCCAGTGTTGTCACCTGACAGCAACTATTCTCAAAAGCATGCCCCATCCTTGCATGATTTTTAAAGACTGTGGAGACTCCATGAGAATGGGTATGCTATTGCACTTGTGTAAACCTTCCAATGGTGTGTGTGTCCTGAAAATCATGCAAGAACGGGATACGGTTTTGTGTCATTTTCAGAGACTATGGATGCTGTGGAAGAGCATTCTCTGAGGCCACTTCAAGAACAAAAGCTTTGTGAAACTCAGAGTTGCCTCAGGTAGGGTACATGGAGGCAGGTCAACAGAAACAGAGCACTGCCTGACAGCAAGCAACATGTGGCAGATCCTGGTGATCGCATGCATAATTGGGCTGCATTTTTTAAATGTACCTGAATATATAAAGAATTATTTCACTTTTTTTTCAGGGACAGGAGGGCAAGGTTGACACACCAGGGGTGTCAAGTAAGGCATTTTCCAAAATTTTGACATATTAAACCTGAAGAGTTTGCCACCACTGCTCTAATGACACATTAAACCATTGTTCCTGCCAGCAACTGTCAGATGACACTTCTTGATTGTCTACTCAATCAAGTTATAAAGGGACTCGTAAACATATACATTTTACTAATTTTTTCAGGTTGTGCCTCAAATTTCCTTCAAAGTTAATAATTTGAATGCTTTAGATCAGGGTTTCCCAATCTTGACAACTTAAAGGTGGGTGAACTTCAACTTCCAGAATTCCCCAGCCAGCCATGCTGGCTGAGGAATTCTGGGAATTGAAGTCCTCCTGCCTTAAAGTTGCCAAGATTGGGAAACCCTGCTTTAGATAGAATCTTGAACTCACTTATTTGAGAGAAGAAAACATTGATTTCAGGGTAGCCAACTTCTGAATAGATACTGTAACTATAAGGTTATTGCATTAAAGCCACCATCTTTTGACAGGCATAAAATATGAAATCTTTTTCATTTTCAGGTTTTAAGCCCTGTATAAACACCACAATATATTTTTTAAGAAATACTGTTGATAATACATTCTGTCACCAATTAGCTATTAAATGCTTTTAAATACCCTGCAAAATGACAGTGTTATCAGATACCAATGTAAGTGATTGAATATAATGGAAAGGAAAATATTCAGAAGCAAAGATATGGTAAATATTTGATAGCAACTTTGACAGGAGAATTTTTTTGAAGAGAGCCAATTAGTTTCTTCTGGATGTACATTTTAAGTGGAAGGTTGACAGAATATCACATTGTCTAAAGATGAAGGATTTCTTGGATGAACCTAGATTTGAATTTGAAACAGTTACACTCTTATTTATTTTCACTTGTTATTATCGTTACCCTTTTAGGTAAAAATCTCATCAGTTGGTTTATAACATATATTAAATCCTAATAACTGAGAACAAAATAGATAAATTAAAATAGCAACTAATGCATTGATGCTCTCCAATAGTATGCAGATTTAGAAGGAACAGCCTTTATATAGCTCCCTGCATATAAATTTCATTGAATTCGATGGAGTTTTCTTCCATATAAATGTGCCTAATAGACATGCAGTGCTTATTCATCACAAAGAGCAGTCCATTGACAGTTCAGCCATTTTGGAATTGAGAAATCTGCTTTGAAAACAGAGAAAGGGAAAGGTGAAGAGGATAGAAAATACACACGCATGGAGCAAAGAAAATACACACATATGGAACATGAACAGTAATTTTTGGGGGGAGGAAGGAGTTAATTTCCCCCAGAAATTAGGGAGAGGCAGAGGGAAATTAGTCAGAGAAGAGAAAGGTAATTTAATTTCCCACTCCAGTATTTGCAGCTTTAGCCTCTCCTTTCCCCCTTTTTCATACTATTATTTGTGGGGAAGCCTTCAGAATTCTCAGCCAGGGAGAGTGGCTCTTTTGCAATCTAACTGCTTTGAAATAGTGAGTGTAACAAGCAGCCATCTATGGCAATATTTGACATGTTGCATTTATTTCGAAAAGATGAGACTCCCTTTGGCTAGCCATTCTGCCTTACTGAAAACCAATATAGGTAGTCCTCAACTTACCAAAGTTTTGTTTCGTGGCCGTTTGAAGTTACAACGGCTCTGCGAAAGTGATTGATGACCATTTTTACACAACCGTGCAGCATCCTCATGGTCATGTGATCAAAAGCCAGATGCGTGGCAACTGACTCCTGTCAGGGTCATGTGATCAGCTTTTGTCACCTTCTGACAAGCAAAGTCAATGGGGGAAGCCAGATTCCATTAACAGCTGTGTCATAAAGTTAATGGCTGCAAGGATTCACTTAAGAAGGGTGGCAAGAAAGGTCATAAAACAGGGCACAACTCACTTAGCAACAAATATTTTGGGCTCAGTTGTGGTCGCCAGTTGAGTACTTCAGTGTTTTTTTTTAAACTGACACATCCCTTAAATTCTTAGAACACAAAGTAGCATGGAGGTGTTTCATGCAAGCACCCATCAAGCTAGATAAAAAGATGCTGCACTAATGAATGCTGCAAAACCTCAAAAAACTTTCATGAATGGAAGAATAAGTATTATGCAGAAGCATCTAATTAAAGATGTATGTAATCCTAGCCATCTTAACCCAGAAACTTGTAAGTCTCATAGCTTGCAAATTTTTTTAGCAATGAATTGTTAGGTTTTATATATCTTAAACCGCACGTGGACATATTATTTCACAAGGATAATACCACATGTGAACATATTATCTCACATGGCTTAGGACCTGGATATCTACAGGACCGCATTCTACCAGGAAATACCTCCCACCGACCCGTCCACTCCCACAGAGAGGGCCTCCTCAGGGTGCCGTCGGCCAGACAATGTTGGCTGGTGACCCCCAAGGGGAGAGCCTTCTCTGTGGCAGCACCCACCCTTTGGAATGACCTCCCCCCAGAGATACGGACAATATCGGACCTTCATGCTTTCCACCGTGACTTAAAGACTCACCTCTTTGTCCAGGCCAGTCTGGCCTAGCCTCCCCTCTCCCCCTCAATATTTTAGACTTTTTACCTGGTTTTAAATTGGTCTAAATATTTGGCTTTTAAAAATTCAGCCACACTTTAATATATATTTTTAATTTAGTTTTAATGTTTGCATTTTATGTATTTTATAAGGCTGTACACCGCCCTGAGTCCCTTTGGGGAGAAGGACAGTATAGAAATCTAAATAATAAATTAATAAATAAATAAAATTAGATGTATGCACCTTTGTTGGTTAAAGACCCTTCTGAGACTTGGGCCACATCTCAAAAAAGTGACCCTTGACAAGAGAAATAAAATTATTTAACTAAGTTTTAAAAATTTACTCAAATTGAGTTGACAGGACCATGACTGTGTATTTCATGCTTCCTTCTGTCATGTAAAAGAAAAGGAACATTGTGCATAATTAGTGGCAACTTTTGGAGAGCCTTCAGGGGAGACCCCCAAGGCTGGTGTGGGTTTGCATGAGGCCCTGGCGCCTTAAGAGGTGAGTCTCTAATCTACCTGGTGATTTTCAAAAGATTCTTCCAAGGGCTATAAATTGGGTCAATAGGATTATCTCCATAGTACTGAAGAAAGCCTACAGCAGCCGAAGTCCTTGCTTAAGGCCAGTCTGCAGGGAAATGGCAATACTTTAAGGACATCAGAACAAGGACCTTTTGTCCTTGGGTCATATTTCTGGCCACTTTAGTGTGACAATCTACTAGAACTGCTACACTAAAAACCAACCACTCATCCAACAAACCTGTCACTATTTCTCCATCACCTTGACCAGCCTGATGGGACAGGGCACTTAAGACCTCTGGTTTTCTCTATATCTCTTGCTCTATTGACACGAAGAGATAATGATCTATAGCTCATGGCCCTGTATGATCAGAATATCCCCATGGACTCTGCTCTGTCTGACTTTGGCTGATCTCAGAAAAACGAAGTAGAGCAGACCTTGATGGGTACTTGAAGGGGAGTCCACTCAAGTACTAGGGCCCTAGGCAGACTGGGAAGTTGACAAAACATCCCAGAGGACAAGAGAGAAACCACTTGTCCATTAATGTATGTGGACGTGTCCTGATGATCTCCGAAAGATGAGTTGTGTCTGAGGGAATGTCTACCTCTTCTGAAAAGGATGCAATGCATCTCTGGGTCAAAATGATCATGTAAGATGTATCCACCTTCCACCTTCGGGCCAGTTCTAGTTACAGTCACGGGCTCTACGTAGAGCTGTGCTTGAAAACAAGCTAACAACAAGCTAAATCTCTTTATCGGTTGAGAATTTGGCCACTCAGGTTTTGATAAATATCAACTGGCAGAATTGTATTTTGTTTATTCCAAAACAGTTTGATTTGTTTGTCATTTGTTAAAAAGTAGATTCAGTGTGGTAGTTTTATTTCCTTTTAAAATTCTAAATTGTCTTTTCCAGAATCTCAGGAAACACTGTTTTTCTTGTGATCAGAGGCACCTTGGAATCAGGAGACATTTAGAGAGAGAAGAAAGAAAGAAAGAAAGAAAGAAAGAAAGAAAGAAAGAAAGAAAGAAAGAAACAAAGAAAGAAAGGAAGGAAGGAAGGAAGGAAGGAAGGAAGGAAGGAAGGAAGGAAGGAAGGAAG
>JANHFO010001870.1:237896-255257 GCA_032468095.1 Pareas carinatus | reverse complement strand
GTCTGTAGGCAGATTCATTGTTGTCTCGAATGAGGCCAATCACTGTTGTATCATCTGCAAATTTTAGTATTTTGATAAAGGGATCTTTCAAAGTGCAGTCACTGGTGCATAAGGAGAAGAGAAGTGGAGAGAGGACACAGCCTTGAGGTGCACCTGTGCTGATTTTACAGGTGTTTTATGTTATTTTTCCTAGCTTCACCTGCTGCTTCCTGTCTGTTAGGAAGCTTTTGATTCATTTGCAGGTGTGGTCAGTTTGTTTATAAGAATATCTGGAATAATGGTATTGAATGCAGAACGGAAGTCTACAAAAAGGATTCTTGCATATGTTTTGGGGTAGTCAAGATGTTGGAATATGCAGCGCAGTGCCATGTTAATAGCATCATCTGTTGATTTGTTTGCACGGTAGGCAAATTGTAAGGGATCTCTTAGTTGGTTTGTGATGGTTTTCAGATGGACCAGGGAAAACCACTTCTGAAAAACAGGGGCTTGTCCTCAAGCACAACTGAATGAAAGAAAAGAGGGAGGAAAACACTAAGCCATGTGCTCCATTAGAGATGCCGTAGTCATGTTGCTAAGATATAATCCATCCGTACTCATGATTAACATTGCATATTGCCTTCAAAGGGATCTGCTGTATATGCAGCTGAGTTCCAAAAGCTCCAATCAATTTCCTTTCCACAATTAAAAATGCCTAAAGTGATAGATAGAAATCATTATTAAACCATACTAAAAGTCAGTACAGTACACACACTATGCATCTTAAAAGGCAGTCTTTGATGTATCTTTCATCACCTAACTCTCCTAGAATTTCAGGCCAATAGTAGCTGCAATGCCAATATTTCGGGAGACCCATCAGCTTGTATTACTGCAGAATAGGTACTCATGAACAGTGTGAAACCTTTACTAACTAATTTATAGCTCCAGATGGGCAGGTACCCAGCATTTCAAACTTTGAGGGGGAGGAGTGTTCAAAGGATAGCAGTGAAGGCTTAAAAATTGTAGAGACTTGCAATAGCAATAACACCTCTTCAGCATTTTTAATTCCCACAAAATTGGGCTGCTTTTTTTAAAGGAGTGATATTAGTGCCTTTCTCAAGTATTTTGATACATTCTTGCCCCAATTTCCAAGATTTTCCTGTTTAAGCCTCTGGGTAAGGATATGTTGTATTGAGTTTACAACTCCTAATTCCAGCACAAGGCACAGACTGAGCTGGAAAATGTGAGTCCTAAAGCTAGTGTGCATTTTTTTAATTGCTGCTCTGCTAAGATTAGGCTAACAAACGGTTGTTGACTCACAGCACAGGGTAAGGTGCACCAATTCTGGCTGTCAGGTGCCTGGTGCGTGCTACGCCTCCTCCTGCAGGGAGGGAGGGAGGCTGGCAGGCATATGTGCATTACCCAGGAGCTATGTTTAGTAACTTTTGTCTTTTCCTGTTTGTTTCTAGCATCCTTGCAACAGCAGGAGCACATTTTAACACCCATGTGGACCTGCGGACTCTGCGGGCGGTACGAGTGCTCAGACCCTTGAAGCTTGTCTCAGGCATTCCTAGTAAGCATCTGGTTTGTCTTCCCCACTTTGCCATACTGTTGTTCTCCTTCCTTGCAGAGCAGTGCTGGTGTTTTCAGTGGGTATCTTTATTTCCTGCTGGGGTATTCTATTAGACTCAGGACATTTACATACAATTCCAGACTGACATTTAAGAAATTAAATGATATTAAATAAAATATGTTTTCAACAACCAGGTAGACAGGTAATCTAAGGAAAAGAAACCTGACTTGGTTAATTCTGAAAATACAGTGATTATAAGATGATGCTGAAAAAGGAGAATGCTGAGAAGAGCAGAGCAGAATTCTTTACTGGCCAAGAGTGATTGGACACAGAAGGAATTTGTCTCCAGTGCCTAAGCTCTTGGTGTACATACAAGCAGCAAATGATAAATCATGATCAAAATCATACAATACAATAATCATATATCATAAGGTTACATTCGGTGATAGTCATAGGTTACTAAATATAAATCATAAGATACAAACAACAAAGTTATAGTCCTAAGAAGCTACGGAAATATGTAATAGGAAAAATGAGAAGGAGAATAGTAATATAGCCCTAGTAGATGGCTTGACATTCCAGAGCATAAGACATAAAACTAATTCTTAAGGCCTCATAACAATGAGACCTTAAGAATCAGTAACTCCATCTATTGCTCATGTGTTTAGAATACTATATGCATATATAACTGCTGGGTGAGTTTAGTTTTACCAGGAATGACAATGATTTTACTAGATTACCATACCAGATCTGCCCAAATTGATCTGAAAGTATCAGGGCTGACAGTTATGACATTTTAGTTGATTCTGGCAAAAAGGAAAAGATATATTAGAGCAGCCAATGTTAAGATGAGTCAATATGCCACCAATTAGGTCCATGTGCTTTAAGAAGATGTTCAGTTTTACTCAATAAAGATTACCGCTGGTTCTCACGTAACCATTCGTTCAGCAACTATTTAAATTTACAACAGTTTTGAAAGAATAATACTTACTGGACTTGAGGTTCTGGCGGTTGCATCATTCCCCCGATCATGAGATTGCTATTTGTCACCTTCAGTCCTTGCTTCTGACAAGCAAAGTCAATGAAGAACCTGGCAGGAGGCTACAAATGTTGACCACCTGATGCTGCTTTTAACAATGATCAGGAATTCACTTAATGAGAGCAACCAAAATTGCCATTGCTAAGTGGCATTATGATGTGATGTTGTGCTTTTCAATCATGCTGCTTAGCAACCGAAATTTCAGTCACAATTGCCATAGTTAACCAAGGACTACCTGTATTTCTATGCACTAAGGAAAAAAGGCAGGGTTTTATCTTGGAGTCAGAGGAAATTCTCGAGAGCCAATATTATAGAACAGGGTTGTCAAACCCAATTTCTTTGCAGGGTACTTCAACTGCTGTCACAGTTGCTCCTCCCCATACCCCTGTGGCCGGCGGTGGCCCCCACACAGCTCTGGCCATTGGTGACCCCCTCCCCATGCCCCATGCAGTCATTGGAACCTCGATGCCATTGCCCCTCCCCCGTAGTCATCAGCAACTCCCCCACACTCCCTGAAGCCAACCCGCAGCCTCCCTGAGCTCACTGCAGGCCTTCCAGAGACCTGCCCCAGTCCCTGCGGCCCACCTACGGCCTATCCAAGCTCACCGCAGGCTGGACTGACACAGGCTGCAGGCCGGATGTGGCCTGCAGGCCTTTTGTTTAACATATATATTATAGAGTGACTAAAGCATTGGACTTGGACTGGGGAAACACAGGTTTTAGTTCACCCTCACCCATGAAAGTTTATTGGATAATTTTTTTTTAACAGTTATTGTCTTTCAGCCAGCCAACCTCACAGAGTCCTTGTGAATAGGAAAATAGCACTCTTGAGGTTCTGAATGAAAGGTGAGAGACCACCCTAATAAACCCATCGTTACCAGTTCTGAGCCAGCAATTTAAGTTGTTCTGCATTGTGCTACAAAATTCTTATCTGCTCTCTTAAAATATACAATATGGTGGTCAAATCCAGAGCCACAGGTGACAAGTAAAATATATTTCCCAAGGCCTGCATACCTTTTGAAAAGCTATGTGCAAATAAATTTGTTTCACAATTACTCGGGAAAGAGTCTTTTCAGATATATTCATTTATTAATTTTACAAGTACAATGAAAGAAAAACAAGGTAGGATATTGAATGAATAGGAGATAAAACATTTACAAACTTTAGAGAAGTGTTGTAGCTAAAAAGGTTTCAAATTGGTATGTATATACATCTGTATATTACAAATTTTTTATCCATTTGAAGTTTTATGTCGATGCAAATGTGAGTTGGTATTAAAGTTAGGTTATTATGCAACAATGATCAACTGTATCAAGAATAAGCTGAAGAAAGTAAATCACAATCATTTTTGCCTGATCTAGAAAATTGGAAAAATGTAGCTAATCATGAAAAAAATGAATATTGCAATCTTATATTAGGGAAAATCTAAACTTTGGACAAAACAGAATATTTTCTTTTGGGTAAAAAAATTTGAGAGATTTGTTCTAATGGGAAAGAACCTGCTTCTTTGAAAGATGAATATTTGCTTTCTCCTCCTTCGGTGGCATGAGTTTTGCCTGCCTGCTAGAGTGTTATCTTTCCTTGATTACAATATTGCATTTGCCAGACCATAGCGATTTTTCTGGATGGGTTTTACAGTGTCACACTTGCTTGTCTCTCTGTCTCTCCCAAAGGAATAATGTGCTGATTAGTGCTCCTTTTTAATTGCACTTTTCTCTTTTTCCTTTTCTCAAGGTTTACAGATTGTACTAAAATCCATCATGAAGGCAATGGTACCTCTGCTTCAGATTGGTCTCCTTCTCTTTTTTGCAATCCTGATGTTTGCCATTATTGGCCTGGAATTTTATAGTGGAAAGCTGCATCAGGCTTGCTATGCAAACAATTCAGGTAAGAGGTATTGCTGAATCCCTTCTGACTTTATTCTAGTAGTAGAATTTTAAAATATAGCTATGGATCTAATTAACATACAATGTTTCAGAAAGATTTGTTCTGTAGGTCTAAACATGCCCTCTGGGGAAATATGCTTACTGCAATTTGAGGAACAGAAATGGTTTGAAAATAAAACATGACTTTTGTTGTTGTTGCTGCTGTTGTTTCCCCATAGCTGTTAACCATGATTATTGAATGCTTCTGTTCACATTTGTGTTTTATGACAACTCCTGATAATTCAAGGCAAAAGTACTGTCATAAAAAAATAAAATCCAGAAACCACTTTTTTGCTTTTCTTTCCAGTTTCCTTACTTGTCCCTGCCGATAGTATCTTTCCACACCCAGACCAGATCTCCTCTGAACACAAGACATAAGAGTAGCCCAAACTTTCAACTGTCATATTAAAGAATAGCCATTTCAAAAAAGCGCTAATATAAGCAAAAACACACCCTACATGGAAGTCCACAATTGCTCCATTAAATTCCATAGACAAAATCCTTACAAACACAGCTGTATTTGTTTTTTTCCCTTTCCACCTACCCACATATACCTCTTTCTGGCAACTTTTTTCCTCAATTAAATTTAATTTTTAACAATTCATTTCAATCATTTATTCTAAACTAAATGAATTTTGTAAATTATCAGATAGTCAGGGTGCACAAAGAGAGATGACTATACTTGGAAGATGTCTATATTTTTTTCTCCATTTTTTTAAAAAATGAATGCCATTCCTTATGGTCAAAGTTAAAACACTAGATTTGGGAACAAAAACTAATGCTAGGTTTTGCTAAACCTCTGTGAAGAAGATATGGTGTGTTTCAGTGTGCTAACTAAAGAGATACCTTCTTCATTGAATTTTTGCAACAAAAAAGCTATAGAACTAATACTTTTCTTAGCATCAGCTGAACTATCACACTCATCACAAATACTATGTGAATGCCCTTGATAATGACATAACTGATTACCATGCAAGGAACCCAAACTTTCCTGGAAGAGAGGAACTATAGAGACTCAGTGTCATGCAGACTTTACAATGCTAAATAATTTGGGTCGATTGTTCTTCCTCAAGCCAGCCCACTTCACAATGTTTTTGTGCTGATAAATTGGGAGTAGGGGAAATCCCCATGTTCTTCACCTTGTGCTGTTCAAGGGAAAGGCAAAATATAAATAAGATACATATAGGAGCTTCCTGCTTTGTTGTAACTTTCTTGGTCGACATTGCTCCTTTGTATATATGTATGTTAAAAATGATTTCACCTCTGTCTGACTGCAGGTGAATTACAAGAGCTGGACCCGCCACATCCCTGTGGGGTGCAGGGATGCCCTGCAGGTTATGAGTGCAGAGATTGGATTGGTCCCAATGATGGGATAACTCAGTTTGACAATATCCTCTTTGCCGTGTTGACTGTCTTCCAGTGCATTACCATGGAAGGATGGACTACAGTGCTGTACAATGTGAGTAAAACTAGTGAGGCAATAGAAGGCTGATGCAGAATTACTTTATTGGATGTTGTGTCTGATTGGTTACAACTAACTAATCATTTCATTTCATTTCTCACTGTATCTCATATGAGCACTATATCTGAATTCTCAGATTTTATGCATTATTTTAAAAAGACAATGCTTCTCCTTCTTTTAGCCATAACACTTGGTAGAGTAACACCAGATTGGGACCCAATTTCTCAATGTTATCAGTACAAATAACATTTATTGTTTGCAATATACTTGTATAAATGTTATCCTGATCCATTAAGCCACAGATCTTTCTGTGCTGGCAAATCATTTGTCTGCCAGCATTCACTTTACATTCGTAAAATCCCACTCTGAAAATCAGTGTCCTGTTTTGTGGTATTATGTCATGATATCAATTCTATTGAAAAGCTATGGTAAAACTGATATCCTTTTTTGGCTGCTGAAAAGAGCCCTTACCACTTCTTTCAGGACTATCACTGTTGCTTCTAATCATCAATGTGAAATAATCAGTTTAAGTGGAGTATTTGAGTGGAAGTTTTTTTTTATTTCTCTCTCTCCCACCTCCCCTTTGCTACATAGCATGCTCTATAAACCTGTACAACTGCTGTCAAAATATTGGCCAAGTAGGAACTCACAAGGCATATAGGTTTATAACAGAAATTAAGCTTCTGACAGAGTAAATCTGTTGCAGGCAAGCAGGGTTGGCAATTATCTACACGAAGGCTTTGCAGCATTCTCCATCAAATTCTTTCTGTCCCTTCCCATCGCCTCCTCCCCTTCCTTGTCATGAGCCGCACTACTCTGTGTACTGAAGCAGAATAATTGCATTATAAGGACTTGACATAACTCCTATAGGAATTTGATAATGTAACTGTGCTTAAAAGCCTGGCAGACGCCCACGAGGTAGACAGTGAGGAGAATATCACTTTTAATGATGGTGCTAAGCTTCAGGCAGAGCGACGATGCTCTCCCTATGGGAAGAAGCAGTGCCACCAAGTCCTGGATTAGTACCTCCCCCCCTTTTTTATGGGAAACAAAACTCTTGATTCTTGGTTCCCACTACCTGTGCTACTGCACATAGCTACAAATAGCAACCATTGGCAACTTCGCAGTAATGATAAGAGATCTGCCTGCATGTGAGAGAAAGAGAGATTGTACTCTTACATGCTGCTTTCAGTTTTGAGACTAGACGTAAAGTGGATATTGAAAAAATATGTTTATTATAACTTATGTATTTGATTTCAAGACATTTTCCCTAGAACGGTAGTTGGGCAGGAAAAAAAATTATGAGCACAAACTTTGTATACAGTACTGTAACTTTTCTATCATGTCATAATACATAATATATATATATATATGATAATACATATCATGTATTATTAATAATAATTAATAATAATAATGTCAACTAAGGCGGCTGACTTCTGGCTTTTCCCTCAGGAGCAGGAGATGGACAGTCATATAAATTTGTTAAATAAATAAATAAACCTACAAGAACTGAAATTAAAGTTTCTGGATAGCAGCAAATACATACAGAAACTCTAGTTCTTTGTGGTCATATAGTATACAAATTTTTTTGGAGGGTATAAATTTGTATTCATTTTTTTAAACAAAAGCAAAAACATTGTGCTTACATATTTCCATCAACATCAGCCCGCTGGGCGTACATTTCAATTTTCTTTCATCAGTACTTAATCAAATTCACTAATGTTATTTCACACCTACTCCTTCCATCTCTTATCTAACCATCTGTACAACTTTTAAATCCATTTCCCTAAAACTTTCAAATAATTTCATATTTTATAAAACATTCTAAGTAACTCACTACAAGAATAATAGACTAACAATTTTAAATATCTTAAACCATTTAAATATTATATTTATATAACATCCTCAAAAATCTCAATTTTACCTCCTTATCATATCAATCTATTATAACAATGGTCATTTATGTTCCTATCCTGATTTGCTAGTAAAGTTCTAGAATTAAAAACTGCATTCATTTATATTTTTTATCTGTCCAGGTCCCCCCCCCCATATTTCACCTTAAATTTTATCTTTATCCATCTTTCATATTTGAATCCATTTTAAACATCCTGAACCTTTTAATAGCTTCAAATCTTATAAAACATCCTATAAAATCAGTACATAGTAACACATTTATCAATTCCATATCACTACAATATAACAAATATATCAATTTTTCATTATTTAAATCCATTTTAAGCCTTTTCATATCAAAGTTCAATTTTAAACATCCTACTATTTTATAATACATGCTCAAATTTCTCAGTCTTTGCAACTTTAGCATAACAGTTTTTTAAAAATTATATCAATATTCACTTAAGCTGATATCTTGATTTAGTAGTAAAAATCTAAGTTTTACATTTCATTAATTTGAAGTATTCTTATATCAATATTCATTTCCTTAACATAACAGTTTTTTAATTACATCAATAATCACTTGTCAATATCTTGATTTACCAATACGGTTCCAAAGTTTAAATTCCATTTATTTAACATATTCTTGTCTTCAAAATTCTCATTTTTAAACCTTTGCATCTTGCACATTAATTATATTCTTCTATGTTTCTTAAACAGCCTATTGCATTTTAGAAACTTATAGTTCATCCTATTTATCTTATCTAAACATAACAAATTGATCATTTATCAAATTTATCATTTTACTCCATATAACTTTACCCATTTTATTATTTAAACATTAATTATCTTCTCTTTTAATCCAGCATTAAAAAAAAAACTTTAAGAGAAAAAAGTTCTATTCTATATAACATTTAGTCCATATATTTAATCATTCATTAAAGTATAACTTTAAGTTTTTCTATTTTACAGTATTTTTATCTGTCCAAATTTTTCCCATAATCTCCACATCTGTGTCTGTCTTTATCTGCATCTCTGGAACTATCCCACCTCTCTTCTCCAGACTTTTTTCCAGACTTCCCCAGGTTTTTTTATTGATATCTTGTGTTTCTTTAAAGTTATCTTGTATCTTTGTTTTTCTTGCTTGCTTCTTATGATATTCATGGGGGTGGTTGCCTCTCTCTTTTTAAGAATCTTGCGCCTTTCTTGGAACCTCATTTGATTTTTAATTTGCAATTTGATTTCTCTTCCTTAAGTATAACCATCTTTCCAGCAACTTGTTGTTTTCTTTCTGTTACTTCCAGTTTATCAGTGTAGTTATTGTCCATACTGTAGTCATCTGTCTTTTCTTTATTTGGATTTTTTCCTTTGGCTTTTATGTACACATTTCATCAATTTTTTACGATATTTTATTAAGATTAGCTTTCTGTAAATCCATAAATCCATCCATGAATGTCCTTATTATTTCATTCATGCGTTTTAATATTTGTGTAGTCATTTTAATTTTTTTGTAACTGTCCCTCTTTATATTTTGCTTAGCAACAGGTCCTGGAGTTTCATTTCTTTGTAGATCAAAATATTATTCTTTCTCACTGAAATCAACAATGCAGCTGTAATCCAAGATCAAAGTCATCACTCACATTCTATTTTCACTTCACCACCAGATTTTTCTTCTTTTTAAAGTATTTCCAACAAGATCTTACAGATTTTACAATCTTATATTATGGAAGCAATATCTTTTAAGTTTTAATATGGATAGAAAGTCATTTCACCCCTAGACACTTTATTTCATTCCATAGGTTTTTTTCTCTTTTATAATTGATCCCTTCCATTTTTGGTCACCATTTTTTTTTCTCTTCCGGGTGTTAACTTTTTAAAAATTCCTTTTAATCAGGTAGCATAGTCTTTTGGGGTAGGATTTTGAAAAAACTCACCCAGATGGCTAAATGTTGGTTGCTGGCTTTTTGCGACTTGTTTCCAAGTCGCTTTCATTTCTGCTTCAGGCTCATCTGTGGCTAAATGCTGCAAAGATAGTAGCACAGCATGGCCGAACTTTTGAGGAGTTCCTTCCCAGTTCCAGGATGATCACCACTTTCCCTGGGGCTGTGGAACATCTCCTCCCTTCATTGCCTCTCTGGGACAACTTTAGGTTCAGCTTCAGACATGGAATTGAACCAGTCTACCAGCTGTCAGGCAGTTTGACCCAGGAGCCTCCCAAGTCTGCTGCCTCACTGCCACACTGTCCACCTGAAGTCCTACACCAGACATTTTGGAAGACTGATATAGCTATGATAACATACACAGAAATATAGATTCAGCTGAAACATTGCATTCCACAAATTTAATTCCCAGATAAATATACTTCTTACGCCAGGAATAGATCTATTTAGTCCATGTGAACTAGAGGTGAGACTGAAGAAGAGCTCCTTTGTGTACAAGTAGTCCTCATATAGTGACTGCCTTGAACAGAGAGTATTTGCAATTTCAACTCTGATGAAAAATATAGTTTTGCAACCAATCCTCACATTTACAACCTTTGCAGGTTGGTAAAACAAAAGAAAGCTGAAGCAAAATTATAAGGACAGTATGGAGATGACCGAGCTGAGACCGAGGGAGGGGATCAAATGCCTTATCAATCTCAAGTCCCTTCACACCCACAAGAGATCTAAGTTCAGCCCACCTTGAATTCCATTGACTCTTATCTATCATCAATTTGCTTTGACTGTTAGCAGTTCAGATTCTTATAGAAAGCTTAAGATTGCCAAAAAATCATGTTTACTATGGTGAAGTAAGAGTTCTGAAAATTTTTACTCTCAGGAAAGTAAGCTTAAAGATTCAGGATGTAGTCTCACTCTTTTTATTCTTTTTGACATGTAGAGGTTAAGTGTCTTTAGTGGAGACACTAAAAACACTTCTTCTATTGAATTAATGAATGAAATGAATACTTGTTTGCGAAAGTTTTCCACTGATGGTGCATCCTGATTTTCCAAAGTTCTCATTTGTGTAGAACAGTGTTCCCCAACCTATTTGGGTTGGTGGCCTGGCGTGGAGGGGGGAGAGGGGTGAGTTTTGCGCAGGTGTGGGTGTGCCAATCGCACATGCGCGCAAATG
This sequence comes from Pareas carinatus, assembly GCA_032468095.1. Taxonomy (NCBI): domain Eukaryota; kingdom Metazoa; phylum Chordata; class Lepidosauria; order Squamata; family Pareidae; genus Pareas; species Pareas carinatus. The sequence goes on along the minus strand of JANHFO010001870.1, from coordinate 244,275 downwards.
AGGTGCCACAATTGCATGGCATTTTGGGGAGTGGGGCATTGTGATCGCACTGTGCTTGCATGAGTAGGACTGTGTATATGCTCACACTGGTGTGCGCATGACAGCGCACCATTCATGGGGTCCGATTGCCACTAGGCCACAGCCTGGTAATACACCACAGCCCACAGGTTGGGGACCCCTGGTATAGAATGTTTCCATGGATAAAGAAGGTTCTGCATTGCAACAGTCATCTTTTGATGGGGAAATGACAAATGGAAGAAGCAAGGTCCTCTCTTTTCTTCCACTTATCATCTTCTTTTCCTCCTCCACTAGCTTTTAGTGTATCTGATTATTAGGACCATTCCTCTCTAAATTCATAGATATTTTTTTAAAGAGAAACTATTTGAAAACTAAAATTTGTAGGTAAATATTTCATTGTCAAAATTCAAATTTTGTACCGCATATGTACTCTATATTAAATGGGGCAATTTAAGATTATTTGAATGGGGTTATTTTGAGACTGGAGCTCTACCATTTCTACTTTGACATATTCAAGGAATGTTATTTCTGTTTGGAGCTGCATAGAGTGGGTAGTTGGCATGACTAGAGGAAGAAAGAAATATTTTTCTAAAATAATTCATCTCAGTGTTATTTTTATATTTTACATTTTGACTGGAGTGATTTTTTTTATATAAATGTAAAACAACTGTAAATGGAATATAAGGTCCTCTTTTCACATTCATTATTCCACTTTTCTATCCCTGCTTATAATTCTTGTTAATAATTACTCATCCATTTATGACTTGTTAGCTCCTCTCTAGAGGAAATAGATACAGAACATATCATTATATAAGTCATCTAACTGGGAAAGAAACTCAAACTGCCTCTGTTCGTCACATGGGAATTCTCAGCAAGACTGTCATCTACTTTGGGTCAGTTACTTTGACTTTAAGAAAAACTGCAAATATTACACTTTCTTTTTCCAGAAACCCTTAACATGTTTTACACTGAATGTTGAATGTGCTTGATGGACATTTTTGTTAAAGTAGAAAAAAAAATATGTTTCTGAAATATTGCTAGGCGGTATAATTTCTGAAGAATTAAAGTGATACATGCAATTCATTTATTCAGTTTTCAGGCAAATTCATAGTTTCCCCTGATTTCTCTTTGCCCTGTTAAGTTCACCATTTGTAATTGCCTTGAATTGATCTGTCTTTACACTACTAAAACTCTTATTCCTATAAACGTTTACTGGGCAAAATGGTAAATCACAGGGCAACAATTTTTTAACCAATGTACCGCAAATGTGCTAACTTGCGGAATGCATCCAAAATTAGGAACCGGTAACTCCCATGAAATTAAACTTTGACAAATATTATAAAACATTTTATGTCATAAACCTTATCGTAAACAGTTTATGATACAAAATGTCATAAACTCCCCTGTGCTGATGTTTGACTATGCTATTCAATATGAGCAATTTTTCAAGGCAGAGAATCCCAACTTTTCCAGTGAAGGCAGTGCACTAGGGGTTCGGTCACTGTTGAAGATATTGAGGAATCTGATAATGGAATATCTCTAAAAGGGTGATCCAATGAGTCATGGGTTATCTAATGTAACATGTATTCAGCATCTGTGCTCTCAAGCACTGTTTCTTCTCAAAGGATTTGAAATTGATTGGAGTCTTACTTGGGCAGGAGACTGAGGTGAGATCGATTTAGTGATTGCATCACTTCACACTAAAGTAGGAGACAAAATTTCTGCTACATGTAGAAATTCTACATAAGTAAAAAAACTGAAAATAAAAGAAAGGTATATTAGCAAGTCTGCTCCTAGCATTAGTAGTCCCAAGTGGGACCCATTAAATTAATCTAAGAACCAAGTGTCTGCTAGAACATTTGGCTAGTTTTCAAAATGCCAGAGGGTGGGGGCCAAATAGGGAGGGAGTATTTCATAAAATGGGTATTCCTACTATCTATGTGCTTTGGAGGTAGCAAATTCATGAAATAAGAAAAACTTGGATTTCTAGAATGGCTAGCTGGGTAGCATAATAGAATCTTAAAAGCAATTCTGCCAAAGCAATTCTCTGAATTGTCTTATATTTGGCAAATGTAAGGTGGGGTTCAGGGGAAATAAGGTGAGTCTTTCTTATACTTCTCTCTCTCTTGGTCTAAGAAAGTTTTTTTGTAATAATTCTATTCCCTTCTGGTCTGGTGGACATTTCACTACAGTGGCAAGAAAGCCTATTGCTGGTTTATACTCTATGAACCAGCCATAGATATGACTTACCATAATTCCTCTTGGTGATCAGATTCATTTGCCTGATGTCTCCTGGTCTGCAGGAAGTTTCATAAAGAGCTTTAAAGATTATAACCAAGACTTTGAATCTGGTCCAGGTAGCTTTTGGCAATTTATAATGTGACTTCAAAATGGGTGCTAATCTAGTTTAATAGAATTCTGATATCAGAGGTCTACACACTTTCTTCAAATGCAGGTTTTCTCCAAAGGCATTCCCTTATAGAAGGCATGGGTTATAACTGGTACATCAGCTAAGGCTAGGTAAAGGCTCTCCTGGCCATAACTTCCACATAAGCAGCTGGGACTCGGAAGAACTTGTAAATTATGAATCAGCTCCTTTGAGTGTGTTGTCCTTTGCAGAAATCTGGCAGTCAATACATGCATTGGTCAATTATATTTTTTTAAAAAAATACCATTTACTACCATTTATTACAGCCGTATTTGCAAACAGTTGCCTAATGAGGCAGTTACAAAATAAGGACAACTTGTATTGAAGACAGGCAATTGTATTTTTAGGATTTACTCTGAGTTTGTTTCACTCATCCAAATCTTCACAGCCACCAGAGCCTGGTTCAAGAGTTGAATGGCATTTTCAGCTGGGATGGCAGGGGTGATGTGCAACTGAGGGTCATCCTCAGTATATTAATGACACATAATTCTGAACTGCCAAATGACCTCCCAAAAAACCTAAGCACTTCTCCACCAGCAACAAGCACCCAGATCAGCATAGATTAACTTCAAGATTAACTTCAGACCAACAATCAAGTAAACAATATCCTAATCAAGAAATTGCCCAAGAAGCCAACAGGAAACAGCCCAATAGAAGAATCTTTAAGACCACCCCCACCAACACTGACAGGGCAAGCAAGCCACCAGAATATAAACGGACAGCAAACTGCACTCCTTACTAGCACTGATGATATTACCTAGTTTGGGTAATGAAACGTCTGCATGAAAACAACCAAGCTCAGAGAGCACCAAGGATCCTTCATTTCAATCCTGAGCTACAAATATTGTCCTTTATTGGGACTTCCCAATTTATTTCTCATGGATGTTAAATAAATAAATTTCTTGGAGGAAAACACTTAGCACTAAGGTAGCCCACACCAGAGATCCTAAAGGTTCAAATGGTATCTTCTCCATTTACCAACTAGGACAGAAACCACCATAAAATAATACCTCTACCTTCCAACCCTTGCAAAGAATCTAGAAGAACGCCATGTGTGATGTTATGAAATGCTGCTGAAAGACCAAATAGGACCGCAATATGCATTTCCCCTATCTAGGATCCAATGAAGATGATCAACCTAAGCAATTAATCCCATTTAGTGTATCTACCCTTAAAAAGAAGATCCAGATAATACATTTTACAGGATTTAGGATCTTGCATAGTTGATTTGTCAATAAATTTCTGACCAGCTTTGCAAGACGTTAAGCAAAAGTTGTCAAAAACAGCTCTTTTGAGAGAGGACTTCCTTATAGAACACTATAACCCCCTCCAAAGTATTTTTCTGGTCTGGATGCCAACTGAACAAGCCAAAAAGGTCATGAGCCCTCAGGGACAAAGCTTAGCATACAATTGGATGTATCAACTTCCTTGTATCATTAAATTAAAAAAAACTCTTCAAACTGGTATACTTAATGTATATATAGGCTAGCATAGTCTAGTACCGTGGTTCCCAAAGGAGGTGGTACTGTCCCCTGGGGAGCGGTGGGATGGCTTAGGGGGACGGTGGGAGGCCAGGGGGTGGTGGGAGGCCAGGGGAGCATTGGGAGGCCAAGGGGGTGTCCAAAAGCTCGGGTCGCCCACAGGAGAGCACGGAGCTCACCCTGCCCCACAGGAAAGCCCAAAGCTTGCACTGCCCTGCAGGAGGGTCCCTAGCTCTGCCTGCTCCGCAGGAGAACCCAGAGCTCACCCCGCGGATTGATCTCTGAGCACCCACGGAGCACCTGGAGGTCTGTAATTTAACCCATGAGCTGGTCTCCAGGCACCCCATGGATCGATCTCTGGGCACCCATGGAATGCCTGGAGGTCTGTAATTTGACCCGTGGGCTGGTCTCCAGGCCTCCAGGCACCCTGCAGATCGATCTTTGGGCACCCGCGGAGCACCTGGAGGTCTGTAATCTGACCTGTGGACTGATCTCCAGGCCTCCAGGCACCCTGCAGATCAATCTCTAGACACCCATGGGGTGCCTGGAGGTCCGTAATTTGGCCAGTGGGGTGCCTGGAGCTCTTAATTCACCCACAGGCACCTGGAGATCAACCCAGGGGCTGCCTGGAGGTCCATAATTTGCCCTGCAGGTGCCTGGATATCGACCCGCAGGGCGCCTGGAGACACACAGATTGACCAGCGGGGCTCAGAGCTTGGCTGAGCCAGCGTGCAAGTGAGGAAGAGGGAGTGGAGCCAGAGCGGTATCTCTCTCTCTCTCTCTCTCTCTCTCTCTCTCTCTCTCTCTCTCTGTCATTCTGTCTCTTTCTATCTGTCTTTATCTCTCATTCTTTCTCTCTCTTTCTCTCCCTCTCTGTGGCTCATTCTCTTTCTCTATCTCTTTCCCTCATTCTCTCTTTCGCTCTCTCGGTCTCTGTTTGTTATAATTTTGGTTATAATTAAATAAGCTTTTAAAATTTGTTTATATTAAATAGGTGTCTTTTATATTAATAAAGTGGAAGTTATCTGACCATTATTTTACAAACGTATGTACGTTTTTTTTAAAAAAATCATATTGGTGGGCCTCTGGATTTCAAATTGTGAATTTGGTGGTCCCCGAGGGCAAAAAGGTTGGCGACCACTGTGCTATTCTAAATAATACTATTTATAGAGGGTGGGGGTGGGGGCACTGAGGATTGGTTTGTAACACCAAAGGGGCGGTAGAATGAAAAAGTTTGGGAACCACTGGTCTAGTAGCTAAGGCGCCAGGCTAGAGACTAGAAGACTGTGAGTTCTAGTCCCATCTTAGCATGAAAGCCAGCTGAATGACTTTGGTTTAGTCACTCTCAGCACAGCTCACATCACAGAGTTGTTCTTGTGGGGGTAAATAGGAAGAGAAAGGAGTGTTAGGTCTGTTAGCTGTCTTGAGTTATTTATCACAATAATAAAGGAGGGAAATAAAATAAATATAGCCTATTTGACTTGTAACTTTTGCTCTTGTTCTTAGGCTCATCAAACAATGAAATAGAACAACTTTTTTCCCTCTCATTTTGGTTGCTTGTTTTGAACAACTTAGTGAATCAAGGAAATCAGTTCAGGATGAACTGCTTCCTTTTCAGGAAGGAGCTTGCTATGTTTGATATGATTGATTGATTGATTATAAACATACCATCAAGTCATTTTTGAGCTCTAGAGATCACAGTTTGATCCAAGATGTAAGATAATATACTATGGACTGGTTTATCATGTGCATCTTGCCATACAAGCTTGTCTTCAGTACTGAAACAAGCATATGGGAGTTTGTGCGCATGTTGCATATTTCATATGACAGCCCAGCTGTAACTGCATCTACTATGTTGTTGGGAAAACTAAACTTTGTGTCACAACAGAAATCTGAGCTGTATTCCTCATTCAGTTATTAATTTACAATGTATTTTGAGAATATGCATGCAGATCAGAATGTCCTAAATCCTTTTAGAAACTCTTAAGAACTGGAGTCCTAAAATATAGGGCTCCCAGGTATCTTTGTATTATTATTTGCCTCAAACTGCAGTGGTAACCAAGTTCATCATCCTGGCAAAAAGGAAAATGAAACTGAGGAGAATACACTGGAACAATAAATAGGAAAGTTCCCTTAACCAGTCTTTCAGGATTTCTTGGAGACTACAAGTTTTTGATTATTCTGTTTAAGTACTCTGATACCTCTCTGCAATTCAATTTTTCTTAAGGAAGGCTGAATCAAGCCTGACTAAATAAATGCACATAAATTCTATTAATCTCATAAATCTTGATCTGAATCTTATGTGAACTGAGCATTTTGGTGGCAAAAAGCAGACTTTGTTTCAGTAAGGCTTCTAAACAGCCTCTCACCCTAATGTTAGCAATAGCAATAGCAGTTAGACTTATATACTGCTTCACAGTGCTTTATAGCCCTCTCTAAGCGGTTTACAGAA
>JANHFO010001870.1:193501-207661 GCA_032468095.1 Pareas carinatus | reverse complement strand
CCTCCCACCAGTATTTACAGATAAAAGGCAACTCCGATCACACTTCACTCAGACTAGCAAGAAGCCAAAAGCACCAGCCTGAAGATGGCAAGTAAGACCTTGCCGAAATGTCACCAAGATATTCGCAATCTTACACGGGAGAAGATCCGAAAACACTTAGACTTACATACCTGTATCTGTGAAAATCTACTTATATATATATATATAGCTCTCAGACTTAATAATGGTCAATAAGACAGAAAAATCTGGAAAGTGGACATAGCAGTACCTGGACATAGTAGAAGAGAAAAAAACTGGAGAAAGTCACAAAATAAAGACCTGCCAATAGTAGAATGGCAGTGGCAGAAGAAAGCAAAGGTTGTACAAATAGTAATGAGTATCTTGGGTGCAATATCAAAACAACTGGAGCACCATTAAAATACCAGCAGCATTGACAAGATCAATGTCAGTTGCAAATGGCAATTTTACTTGGAAAAGCTTACATTCTGTTCCAGAACAGGGTATCTGCTTATTCCAGGTCCTTAGGAAGGACTCAATAGATGGAGAAAAATGCCAAATCCAGTCTAAACATCTACCTGACCCATGTGACTAGCCATAATTTGTAGGGCAGGAAAGACAATCTGTCTGTGCTCTAAACACTCAGACAGTACAGACATGCTGTTACAAATGGTGCCCTGTGTGCGGGAAGACAGGTGGTACATTTTCCAGACCCTGATCAAGTGAGTTCTTCTGATTCCCATAAACAATTTTCAGTTCTCCTTACAATTGTTTGGAGGTCTTTGGATGTTTCTGCTCTTTCAGTAAAACCGCTTAGTCATATAAATATAGACATATTTAGACTAGAGGAGAAAATTTGCTATGCAACAAAATGCCTCCAAGGTCTTGTTCCATATTTCCTGCTCACAGGTAAAGGTCATGTGTGATGAGAAACATATTGAATTAATTTGATAATCATGATTATCAACAGAAAAATAATTCTTATCCAGTTTAGCTATTGAACCAACAGTTAACATAAATTGGTGCTTTAAATTGGAAGATGGCTGATTGTTTCTATTACAACAGTAATCTAACCTATCAAATGTAAACAAATGTTTATGGAAGGAATAAGTCCTTTTTAAGCAAAGCTGATGTTCTACAAAGGTTAATAGATAGTATCCTCTAAAGGGACTATGAGCATCTAATTGGCAGAAGACAATGTTAGCAACCTTTCTATTAGGTTAGAGAAAGAGGGCAGAAATTTTCTAACAATTGCAAACATTCTGTGCAATTTTAAAGACTTATAAAACAGTTTGCATTATTTAATCGATGGGATAAAAACCTATCTTCTACATTATGTAATGATGTGCTGTTATATTGCCTTGCCTTTTCTATGATGCTGAACCTTTAATCAATTCTACTATAGGTAGTTCTCAATTTATGACCACAATTGAGCTCAAAATTCCCATTACTACGCGAGACAGTGAAGTGAGTTTCCCCCTATTTTATGATCCTTTTGCCACAGTTGTTAAGTGAATCACTGCAATTGTTTCATTAGTTAGTTAAACAATTCTTACATGAATTTGTCTTCTCTGTTGACTTTGCTTGTCAGAAAGTCACAAAAGGCAATCACATGACTCTGGGACACTGAAACCATCATGGATATGAATCAGTTGTCAAGCATTTAAATTTTGATTGCGTGACCACAGGAATGCTGCAATGGTTGTAACTGTAAAAAACGATCATGTCATTTTTTTTGGATGCTGTTGTAACTTTGAACAATCTCTAAATAAACTGCTCTAAGTTGAAGACTGCCTGTACAACCTTCTCTCAGATGTACACTATTATGTTAGGATATTTTTAAAATGTTAGAATAAAAGTGTCTTAAAACCTGCCATCCCGATAGTGTGATCTGCATTAAATTTATGGCAATATGATTATCTAAAAAACTAAATACCATCTCATGAACAGAATTTGGATATTCAGAGGAAGAGCTGGGACAAGGAAGACTATTGGATACCAGTAATTTGAGACAATCAGTCTCCCAGCTCAAACCTTAGCTGTTATTAAGAAAATGATAATTATTAATAAATTTAAGTTCGACATTTCAATTTTGACTTCACGCTGCTTTAAGCCTTGACTCAAGAGAGATATAAAGGCAATCAACATATGTAATATCTACAATTAATGTAATAATAAAACTATCACGATACGTCTTTTGTAAGTTTTTAAATTGTCACTTTCAAATATTATTTAAAAATATTTAAAAATATTTTACTCGTACATGGTTTTTTTAAAAGCAATGTAGAAAGTGTTCTTTGGAAACGTCTTATTGTCGGCAAGCACTTCGCCACCCCTCCTTTTACTCAGATCAATATTATTTTCTAAAGAGTTCTTTGTTTGACACTTTCGCCTACCAGCTTTCAGCTATCAGCAGCCTCCACTGCTGCCCTGTTCACTGGCATCTCTCTTTCAGATGGAATTGTTACCCTAGTGAATTTTTTTTTTAGGCTTTTTCTAATTGACAAAAGCAAATTGGCTCATCTTTGAGAGTTAGCAAGATGTCAACATGATTTCTTTTAAATTATACTTAATTGAAAGTAACTTACTTTCAGGGCAGTTGGTGGGAATCAGAACAGGAACATTAATATCACATGGCATATTTCTTTACTAGGTTTATCTAGCACAGAAGATGAGTGTCTGTTGCAAACTTGTACTATCCCCATCATGGAGAAAATCTGCCTCCTTAAAATCTGTTGAAGATTAAGGATGACAAATTCTTTGTGTTTAGTCAACTCTGTTTATAAAACTGAAGCCATGGTCTTAAAAATCATTTCTTTCAAGAAAACAGTTTTGCAATTCCTCATGATCATGAGGATATTTTTTAAAATTTTCTGGCACCATTGTCAGTAAAGAATTTGGGACATGGACGGAGGTGGAGTTCTCCCTATTCAATTCTTGAGCTTTTATTTCCTGATGTCCTCCTACTTAAGAACTGCATGCCTACACCAGATGAATAACCATTTAATTTCACATTTTGTTTATCCCTAAAGTCAATCAAATGCCTCAAGGCATAAATGTGAGAAATGCTGAATTCATAATATCCACAGACCCATGATACCATAATCTTTCCTATCTTGATGCATTCCAGATGTGTTGGGCAACAAATCTCATACTTTTGAATCAGCATGATCTTTTTTTTTAGTTCTTTTCAACTAAAATAATAATACCAGTCTAAACTGATAGAGCTTAGAATTGGCTCTTGTGGATGCTTTCTTTCCCTTCATATTGTCTTGCATTGTTTCTTTTTGGTAATGATATAGAAATTCATTTAGAAAAAGGAGTAATACCAAATAAAAATAAAATAAAACTTATAAAGTATCTAGAAAATCACCAAAGAGAAAATAAAGATCCATAGTTCTAGCTGAGACATTAGCCAGGAGAATAAGTGCAAAGAAATACAGGGAGCTTTGTTGATCCATAATTCTAATAGAAAAATGAAAAATTAATTTGTTTCTGCATGGCAAATGGTCTATTTATAATTTTCTATTAATTATACACTGTAAAATGTCCTACATTTCATCTGATTACCTCAGAGTTACATGGCACAATGATGTCCCCTTTGAATCTCACTTGAATTAGAGCCTCAAGGCTATACAGAGAAGTTCCTCAGGCAAGACAAATCATGAGTTTAGAACTAGGAATATTTTCTTTCAAATAAGAGACAATATAATCCACATAAAATACTTACAAGAGATATGGAATTAAATAAGCTGTATTCTTTTCTGATTCAGTAGTATTTCATCTATTGAGGCATCAATTGATCAAATAGTCAAAAAGAAATGTTGATGTTTTTCCTCTTTTAAAGAAGGTAATTAATAGAATGCCCCCTGATATTTTCCAGTCAACTGCTATATTTTTTTCAACAAAAATGGCTAAAATTGTTATTTAGTGCTGCTTTTCAAAGTGGATTGGATTTGCCTTAAATTTGTCTTTGTATTTATGGGTACAAAGGTGCACTGGACATTTTTCTTGGTATGAATCTTCTTACCCAACTGATTTAAATTAGTAGTAAGATTCAGTTTTTTAAAACAAGAAACAGGCATGTTGTAGAATTCAATATTTTAGTATCATCTTTATCCTGAAGAATGCCTCTGAGTCTCAGATGTCTTAGACATCTAGCTATTCTTAAAAAATATCCTTGGAAATTGGCTACAATCTAGTACCTTATTTGGAAATATGCACACTTGCCTAAGTGCACGATAAACATATAATCCTAACTCCACAAGCTTTTAGACTTGTCATTAATAAATTGGGGTTTCAAACTGGCAGAGGCACTAATGCAATGAAATATTATGATGACAAATCTAGAGCACTAGTAATAAAAGGACATATAATGGTATTATATTATCGTCTTGTGAGGAAGTTGAGATTGGTTATTCTTCCATAACTCCAAGAATTAAGGACAAAGTAATGACATTCCAGAACTATAAAGAGGAGGACTATCCTGTAGTGTTTATTAAGTTATTAATGCAATCAGATGACACTTATAAATGTTCTCAAATTAATGCTGTTGATTTGTCCGAGAGTACAAAGTGTTGGGGGAAAGTACAACAAGAAAGAGATATTCAGAGTGATACAATAGAACCTCCTGTGTCAGATAATTTGGTTTGGCAATTAACAAATACAGGATGCCAAGAGAATGCTGGAACAATATTAACAAGAGCTTGATGGAAATAACAAACAAAACAGAACCAAGGAAAAGCCTGATGGGAGGGGTGAGTCTTCAGTGGAAACACATACACAAGAAGATGTAAAAAGTATCAAAATTCCGTTAGCCTGCAACCAGAAGTCTTATCAGCTGTCTATCACATGTGACAATCATTCATTTCAGATGGACTAAATCCTGTAAATTTACCAATCTCCAAAGAAGCATTATCACCATCACAAACTCAATGATTTAGTCACTTGGAATATCAGAACATAAATCATAGGGGCCTCAGCTGTATAACAAACTGTTGTACTCTTCAGAGGATCTGGTTATGCGTGGGAATTATATTTAAATGCATATTATTCAGTCTTCTTACTATCCTGTGTGAATGCAAGTAAAAGATGCACTGGTGTAAAGATGTGCCATATGTCCTAAGCTGCCCACACTGAAGATGTATGCAGTTACAGAATTAATCAAGCTTAATTGCTGTATTTACTAATTAAAGCACCTGTCTCCATCTCCACCCCAGTATTACACTTCAAATTAGTTGTCTTTAGTGCTATGTACTAAAATATGTGAAAGTAATACAGAAAAGAAATCTAAGGCACATATAATCATGGGAGTATTATGATAGAATGAGTCCCAATGACATGGTTTCAATACAAAATTATTTCAATCTCCCCCCCCCCCCAAAATCAGCAGAAGTATTTCCCTTGCTACAGCATTGCTCTGACAAGTAATTGTGTTGGTCTAGCATTGCTAAGCATTCAGCAGCATAGATCTATTGAATTTGAATGGGACTACAAGAAAGAGCCATCCATGGGGTTATACATTTTGGACATATATGAGCAACACTATTTTTATGTAGCCATCTCCCTCAGTCCATTGCAATTGCATCACAGAGTTAAGGTGGGTGGTTGGCTAGGCAAGGACTATTTGCCATTGCTCTTAAGTTATTTCCAGTGGAGCAAAATTTATATACAAACAATAGTAGTAATCAGAAAGGAAGGTATATTTTAGGGCCCAACAATTGAACTGATCAAGGAAAATTAATATATTTAGTAAAGGGAGTTGGAATTCAGAACTCACTTTGATTAGACTCCTTCTAGATAAACATTTTAATATAAATGTACTAGTACCTGCAAGGCTTTCAAAAATTGCTGGACAATTTGGGAAAAGGAAGAAAATCCTATTTTGATTCTGATTGCATTGAGACTTTGAGAGCAGGTAACAGCTTATACTATAATTCTTATAAAGTAAAGTCCTATCAGGTGCTCATCCAGCTGGTCTTAGACTACAAAAGTTCTAATAAATCACTGATTGTATCAAAATAGAGGAATGCTATAATGACTAGTAGAAATACTGTAACTGATAACAGCAGTGAAATCAAGTGAGACCTTTACTTTCTGGGGTTTGATTTCTGCTTTCTACATCTTGGGCAAGAGGGGAAGTTTAACCAGAATAAATTAATAAATCTTCTCCAAGGAACAGGCATTTGGACTTCTCTGTTCTGGCCACAGGTTTCAGTGTCAGAAGTGGCTAATCTGATTATGTAACTAAAACCCAGAAGGGCCCCAGGAAAAAACAGTAAATTTAAAAAACCAATTTTCAAAAAGAGAAAAAATGGTGGGAAAAGAGAAACTTTTAAGGAAGACAAAAATTATATTTATAAAAGATTGGCCCCCAATACAAATGCTGTATTGGGGGCAAAAAAGCAAAAGAGAGAAAGAAAGAGACATTTTATGTTGAAAAGAAACACTTCAATGACTTTGCAATTTTAAACTTTGAATATAATAATACAAATCTATATAACTTTGTAAAAGAAAATATCTATATAACTTTGTAAAAGAAAAAAAGGGAATATACATTACAACTCATTGGAGAACTGATAGAGTCTGTGTAAAGCAGAAGAGGAAACCAGGAGAGAAGAAGAGATGAATCGTGCTAGACAAAAGCAATGGATGTTGGATATAAAGATTAAAATGGAAAACAAATCATTTCAAAGGATTATAAAAATCAGAAGAAGAAGGAGAATAACCAGCACTAACAACAAAAGACTGAGGAAGATAATAACAAAAGATGAAAAATCGAAAACTATAAAAAATGGGCCGAGAACATATAAAGATAAAGAAATCAAAATTAAAACAATAAAACAGATTTTTTAAAAAATGGAAAAAACCCAAAGACAAATTTACTTCCAGAGGATAAATTCAAAGAATAAAGAGATAAACTACAGAGGATCAATCCCCAAAGAAACTTTAATTAAATGGAACAATTTTGGACAAAGATGGGAAATAATTTTGGAAGGTGTGCAACAAAGTAAAGATGGAGGAGAAGAAAAGATGGTGGTAATATGGTGGACAGAAATTCATATTGAAAGGTATTGAATAGAATGCTGATTAAATATAAAATACAAAGTTGGAATTTAAGCTCAAATGAAGTATGATTAAATTTAGAATTGATGTTATAAATGTTATAGATAACATGAGAAACAGTCTGAAAGAAAAAAAAGAAAAATAAGAATGATATAGAGTAATGCAAAAAGCAATAATAATATTAGAATTTATTTTATGAAAAAACAAGGTTAATAATATTAGAATTTATTTTGCGAATGATATATAATAATTTTAAGCAGTGATAGAAAATGAGAATGATAGTGTTTAAATGTAAAAAAGAAAAATGAAAATAATATAGAATCTAAATGTAAAATATAATGATAATAAGATTAGGATTTACTTTATGAAAATATAATAATATTAGAAATTATTTTATAAATGATATAGACTTATGTAAAATAAGGAGCTAATAATATTAAGAAAATTAATAAGGAAATATTAATCTTAAATGAAATATTTTTAATGTGAGGAGGTATTGTATGGGGAAAATGTAATGACTTTGAAAAAAAGGATTTGCTTATGAATAGTAAAAACTATTAATTTATATTTGATTGGAATCAAATGCTAAATTAATGTTCTTGCAGTTGAAATTTACTATATGAAAATTTAAAAAAATGGTAAAATATTAATATTTTTAAAGTTGGACTAAGAAAAGGAAGAAACAAAAAAAATGGAAATTGGAAGTTTAAAATGGAAAACCTGAAAATATGCAACATAAGAATAGATAAATTTGTGAATTAAGTATTTTGGTTGCTTCATTTACAGTTGCGAGTGCACTGTAAATGGAATATTGTTAATTTGACATTCCCCATATAAATAATTTGCAAAAAGAAAAGGATGTGGAAACTAAAATTATGAAAAAGTTGTAAACCCAGACAACATGTTTGCTGGAAATTGTATTGTTTTAATTATGAAAAAAAACCTTTACAAAAAAATAATATTTTTATCAGTAAATCCTAATAAATAATTAAATAAAATGTCTTATCAATCAATAGCTTTTAACTTTTACTATTTCACGAATCAATTCTAATTCTAATTTAGTGTTGTAAATTTTAAAATTTCAGTAGTGTAAGAAAATATTTTACTTAATTGTTAATTAATTAATTAGTTGTATAATAAATGCAATAAAAATGGCCACAATAATGATTAATCCATTCATTCATTCAGGGATACATAAGACAAAAAGCAGGGAATATTATTTTAGCAGCTAAAGCGAATAACCAGGAGCAAGCTTACGTTTTCTTTGTGGTGAACATGCAATTTTAAACATGCTTTTTACTATTCCAAATGTGTCTATCGTATCATAAAAATGAATGAATGTGAATGATTCTGCTTCTCATCTTATTTCATTGGCCCTAAGGGGATTCCAGAATATCCATCAGCAATCGTGTGCTAGCAGATATCCATATGCATTTGAAGCAAACTACGCTCCAATTTGCCACCAGAGAAAATGAAATCAATGCCTTATCATTCTCTTTATCATCTTATTCTTGCCAGAATCCCAAATTTAATTTTTTTATTGTTTGTGGTGGAATAGCCAAAAACTGTAAGTTAATTTCAAGAACACTTGCCAGAAAAGAGGTCTAATGAGCATACAGTACTGCTTTTCTTCTATCCTAATGGAATAAAGTTATGTCTCATTTGTTTTATCTTTGGACTTCTGGACTTTTAGAAATAATGGATTGCAGACATCTCTAGTCCCCTGCCTTTTTAATCATGTCGCTTTCCCATTTTCTCTTCAGCATTACTGTCTCATAGTCTTTCCACTTGTTTCTACTTTGCCTAGGTCCTTTACTTTTGGGTGATGGCCGTTTGGGTGCTACCAAGGGGAATGCATTCAATGGCAATGGAAAAGATGCAGATCAGCATTAACATTTACATATATGTTAACCATATAAATATTTAATTGAAATCCAAATTATAATTTAAAGAAAATTATATCTCACCAGTGAGGAACACATTTTCATTCTTTTGTCCAAAGTAGGCTTTTTTAAACGTGATCACAATTTTTTTTATTTGTTGAATCTTAATGTACAGGATCTAGACAACATTATCTTTCACTTGTAATCCAGCCATATTTTTCCACTGCTTTTTTCTCCGACGTTATTCCTTTTATAAAAATTGATGGATGAAGAAAAAGATATAAGCGAGCAGTGCCTTCTCAAAGAAGTCTTCTCTCTGGAAATATGGTGGCTGTTACTGTGGATATCCTTAAAATAAGCCCTGGGACTCATCCTCCTGGCCCTTTTAGCATTCATTCTTTTCATCCTTGAATCAGGTGAAAACTATGTCAGCAGAATTTGTATTGCTCTGTTAGCTGATTTTCTATTGTCTGAGTGATAAGTACTCGGCACTTACAAGAATCATTTGCTATGTGTAATGTGTGATGGGGTAGGCTTGAGTGACTCTGAGTTGTTATCTGGGATGGTACCTTTAGCCACCTTTCAAAGTGTCTGAATGACAGTTTGTTGCTGTAGAAGTTATCCATGCTGGTAACCTCTCACTTGGAATGTTTCTTTTTTTAAAAAAAATATTGCTTTTCCTTTTATTATCCTTTCTTTCTCCTTCTTCCTCTCTTCCCTCTTCCTCTTCTTCCTTTTCAATCCTTTTTTTTCTATTCCCCTTCTCCCCTTTTTTCCTTCTATTTTTCTCTTTCTCATCTCTTCTTTTTCGTTTTTACCCCTCCTATCCTGTTCCTTCCCTATTTCCCTTTCCTCCTTTTATCTCGTCCACCTCTTCACTTCTCCCTCTTTTCTCCCTTCTGTCTATTTATCCCTCTTCCCTTCTTTTCACTTTCTCATCCCTTTCTACTTCATGCTACTTTTATTTTCTTGTTTCTTTTATATTCCCTTTCTTTCTTAACCATCTGATTTTACAGCAAACATGGTCACTTGGCATACCATTATATGAGCATTTGGTTCCCATTTTGTCTCAATTTTATATACAGTATTTAAATGTTATTCAGGACAAGGTACTCTATTTGGAAATCTCATATGTAAAACCAAATACAGATTTTAGAGTTCTCTTAATTTCAATGTTACAACTTTATATGCATTTCATTAATGTAGAATACAAGAAATTTAAATTCCATCCATACCTTTCCCATTTTCTTAATATGAGCAATTCTTTATTATTTCTTTCTTTTTATTTTAAACTATTTTCTATAATATTTAAGCTAATTTCTCTAGTATTTCTCTATTTTTCATTACGTACTAGCTACTGAGTATTCTATGCTCTTTATCCTTAACTTAAATATCTCCTATCCATATTTAAATTAACATTTGGTTTTATTGCCTTCATATTATCAAGGTATACTGTTAATCACACATTTTCCTCTTTTCTTTCTACATTATATTTATATGATCTTAAATTCCATTCGGGATTTACCTATAGGTATCACAGCACTGGTTGTCCTTATTTTCAATTTTACCACTTTAACTATCTGTTGCCTGTTTTCTTTGTACAAGATATTTATGTGGTAATTAATTCCAATTGGATTGTACACATGTGGGACTCGCAGCAGATTTTCTACCTTATGCTATTTATACTAAAAACAGAAGACACACTAAGAAGAAAAACACACAGTTATATATTCTAGACATATCTTATCTAACTTGTTTCAGCTTAATTCTATTATATTCTATCTAATTACATACGTTTATCACATTCTATATCTATATAGGACTTATAATTTCCCCCTCGGTATTTCCATCTTATTTACCTAGTGGCTAATCTTTGTGTTCAACTAACTCTCTATCTTCCTATATCTCTATCATTTTGTGATCATAATCATTTATCTAGTGTTTTTTACTTTCAAATGCTCCTCTTCCGCTCATATATTTTATCCAATTTCTTCTCTTGTAAATAAAAAATGTCCGTTCACTTTTATGTCTTGTCTCTTCACAACCAGACCACGTCGCATACATCTAGTCTTTGCAGCTAGTCCATATTGTGAATATTCTGACACTTTCCCATCTTGCTGTTCCATTCACTCAAAATCTTTTGGAAATTTACAGCTTTGTAGCATGTCCTCAACTTTTTGAAGTTCTGTTTCAACCAATTTGTTCCATTGTCCTTATGTAATATTGTCTCATTCTTTATAATTCTCCATTTTTGTCTTTTAGTTTTATCTCTTTCTAATGTCTTAATTCCAAATTTACACTTTACTATCAACATTCTTTGTCATTTCCTTTCACCCCACCTTGCTTCCTCTTCCCTGGCTCTCTCTTCCTCCTCTCTTTGGATACAGAGAAGGAGTATTTGTTTTGTTTTTTGAAAGTCTTCTCTAATTTCTCTGATTAGTATCAAGCAGCCATCCATTTTCCTTGTTTTATGGGTTGCTCTAATTTTGGTTCACCAAGAGTTAATTTTCATGCACAGGCTATTCAGTTTTTTTTACTTGTCCCCACTAGATGGCACTGTTTCCGTTGTCCACAATGGCCGAATTAAAAAGACTTAGCCGCTTCTTCTTCCACTTTGGGCACATAAATGTTTCTCACCCCCTTGTCAAGATCATGCTGAAAGACTGGATTCGAGCTTACCCATACTGGAGTCAGTTTGTGGTTAGAATCTTTGCTCCTTGTATTGTTGGTTCCCAGTTTGGTCTTATGGCTGCCTGTGTATGAAACCACACCGTTTTTAAACATTTTCCCCTGATGTCTTGACTTGTCTTTATTTGAATGTTATTTTTTAATTCATTTTACCATCGTGTCAAAAATTTTACAAACCAAGTCTTCCATTACAACTACATTTCATTTACATTGATTCCCTATAATATACATTTCTTTTCTTTCTTTTTTGGTATATAGTTTTTATTGACTCTTTATTTTCATATCACACTGACTAGAAACCATATTGTTACATCGTATTTACCTTATTTACTCCATTTCTGATTATTTAATACATCTTGTATATCCTTCCTTATTCATTTTCTATAACATTTTTTCGTTATGTATTTCTGTTTTCCCTTTGTTTTAGAACTGTGCTTTCAAGTTTTTCAATCATTGACATATTTGCATAACTCATCGACGGCTTACGTCATTCTTTGTGATTTATATATTTGTACGATTTATAACCTTATGAGACCACAGTTCTTTAGACGTTACTCCCTGGACTGTTTATTTAAAGATATGTCTAGCACTCTTCTTGGAAGACTACAGGTAGTCCTTGTCCTACAACCTTTTGTTATAGTGTTGTAGTGACTGAAGTTACAACAGCACTGAAAAAAAATGACCTATGACTATTTTTCACACTTAAGACTCTTGCGGCATCTCCATGGTCACATGATCAAAATTTGAACTCTTGGCAACTGGCTCATATTTATGACAGTTGCAGTGACCTGGTAGCCATGTGGTCACCTTTGCCACCTTCTGACAAGCAAAGTCAATGGGGAAGCCAATTTCACCTTACAATCATGCTACTAAACAGCTGTAGTGATTCTCTTAACAACTGTGGCAAGGAAGGTCATAAAATGGGGCAAAACCCACTTAACAACTGTCTTACTTAGCATCAGAAAGTTTGGACTCAGTTGTGGTTGTAAGACAACAACTATACTGAATTGGCATTCAAAATGTAGCTGTCCTGACATGTCATGTGTGTGGCTGGACCTCGACTGAATTTGTGGGAGCTCTTCTGGTAGGCCATTATCCAATTCATGGCTTCCTGCTTCCTTCCACCTTTCACGCAATCTTCAATGGAGCTAAAAGGAAAACCAAGCAGATTTTTTTTCTCCAATTTCGTCATATATCACAAGTATATTCCCATATATCACAAGTGCTGCAAAGGAATGACAGTGATGGCAATAAATGGGCAATGCTAGTGGCATGAATACAGAGCTCAGGGCAACATACCATACCATACCATATCATATCATATATCAGGCTTGGTCCATTAACATTAGGGGCCTATCTTGATGACGGGACTGAAGACCAAGAGAGAGGGCACGCGGCCAATTCGCCTCCTCCCCAATTTTCCTCCCCCTCCCCCCTATTTTCTTCCCTCCTTCACACCCCATGCTGTTTTTGATTGTAAAGTTTAATTTTAGATCAATTTAAGTTTTTTGATTTCCCCTACTTTATGTTAATTGTACACCGCTCTGAGTCCTTCGGGAGAAGGGCGGTATATAAATCTAATAAATAAATAAATAAATTCATAATCATAAAATACATAAAGCACTTAAGCATAAGATACATTCATAATCATAAAGTACACTCATCTTGTCATGTACATATAAGCTGCAATCGACAAACCACAATCTTAATCATGAATACAATCACAAAGTAGATTCATCATATTATAAAGTACAATCATCAGGTCACAAAACACATTTTATCATGTCACAAAACAGCTTCCTCATGTACATTTTTGTGATAGGTTTAGAACAGTTGTAGGATACTAATCATTCTACAAGTCAAAGTAAGGGTACTAAATGAACAATTATTTTGTATTGTAAGATGTAAGCAACAAATTGTCATACAATTAGGAGAATAGGTAATAGGAAAGATGAGAAGGTAATAATGATATATTCCTACTAGATTATTTAAAAGTGTTGTGTAAGTTATTTAGCAAGTTAATGACATGGAAGAAGAAACTATCCTTGTGTCTAGTTGTTTTGGTTTGCAATGCCCTGTCGCGGTGTCTGGAGGGAAGAAGTTGACTCAGATTATGTCCAGGGTGTGAGGGGTCTATAATTATTTCCACCACTCTCTTTTTGGCTCATTCAATGGAGGGGATTTTTGTAGCAATTATTTTTTCTGCAATTTTAATTATTCTTTGAAGTCTATGTTTATCTTGTTTTGTTGCATTGCATTGCCAAACCAGATTACATACTCAACGATTTCTCTGTAGAACTGTGTCAGCAGTCCCTTGGGCAGTCTTCAGCATCTTTGCAGGTGGCATTTGCTATCTATTTCTGTCTTCTCAATGTTATATTTGTATGTATTTGTTCTTAAGATTTGGTCTTGAATTAGTCTTAATTTTGAATTAATTCTTTTTTTTATTTTTATTTTTTTAATAGAAAAAGTTTTTATTGGTCAATAACGTACAAAACAATAGCTTACAATATGTGGAATTTCAATT
>JANHFO010001870.1:182114-193401 GCA_032468095.1 Pareas carinatus | reverse complement strand
TTTTAGATCAATTTAAGTTTTTTGATTTCCCCTACTTTATGTTAATTGTACACCGCCCTGAGTCCTTCGGGAGAAGGACAGTATATAAATCGAATAAATAAATAAATAAACATAATAGAGTATGCCAAATGCACCCTCCCAAAGGAATAAAACCAATAGAAAATGCAGCCATATGAAACCCTTTGTCAGTAGAAAGAGCAGAAAACCTGTAATGGGCGTATCTGAAAGAGATGATTGACAGAACCTGGCTTGCTTTGCCCGATTTACATCTAGTTACTACAACTGTTCTAAACTGACCTAAGGAGCGCAATTGCCCAGTCAAGTATTATGCAAGTATGTGTATTGACAGAAACTAGGTGTATGGCATTTTCAGCAGTCAAAGCCAAAATGGCCATGGAGAGAAGTCCCCGGCCACGGGATATGAAGCCAATACAAGCGGTCAGATTCCAACCCCTAACTGCAATATTTATCAATGAGGCATTGCAGAACATTCATAGAATGAGACTTCTTTTAAGAGAACAGGGAAAAGATTATGTTAAAAATGGAACAGCTAAGGATGCCTTCAAGCTGCTTCTCTGGTAAGCTTAAGATGGTTTGAAGGTGACACAATGAGTATATATGCCCTGTAAAAACCTTTAGTATCTTTGTGCTTGGCTTAGCAAGTTCTCAGAACGAGTCCTTTTAACACCTTCAAATAAGACTGACATTTGGAAAGTAGGGTACATGGCCTCCACACTTCCATTCTGTGAAGGTAGAGAAATACTTTGTCAGGCTAACATCTATGGATATGATTGGGAGACTTGCCAACCAATACAGCAGAGAGCTACATCTCCTGAGGTGAAATTAAAAACCACTTAACAGCCGGTAGATCTCCAACAAGGCATTATGTAGATATTTAAATCTTTTTCTCTTTTATTTGCATGCATACACAGATACGTGCACACACACGAATGCCCACACACTGTTTTAAATGTGTATGGGCTCAGCCTGCCTAATAAACTGCAATTTTTCTGGGAGCAGACATACCAACTCCTTAGAACTCCTTTGGGACAAGAAAGGTTACTGCTGGGCTCTCACAGGGGAGAGGCATTTTCGCTGTGAAAGAACATTGCTATTTGTTCTTCATAATCACGCCTCTTTCATCCTGCAATTAGAATTGTTGTGGGGGTGTGGAATGCAAAACAAACTTCCCCAAGGTCTACTCTTCATGCTCTATGGATTATATATATATATATCAGCTGCAGCATTGTGGCTGAAGTATATAATGACACAATCAACATGTGCTGTGGTTACATATGCTAGAAGCCTCCAATGGATTGCATAATTGCATTTTGTCTGCATGTGTCAGATCTTATACAATATATGTGGGGGGTATTTTTCTTTAGCATTAGTTTGATATTAACTTTTATTTCTAGAACAATTTAGTTCTAGGCATATAGTCAAGATTTCACCTTATTGGATAATAAATAGCTCCTTGTCAAAAGTTCTCTCATGAGAAGTTAAATCTAGAAATAAGAAATGTAGCATTAAAGAAGGATAATGTAATTGAAGTGCACCTGTCATATCAGAAAGAGAGCAAAATAAGGTGTCCAGTTATAGGATCCTAGGAGGAGATGCCTTCCACTTCACCCCTTATCAGAAAAATGTTTCTGGGTTCTGCCAAAAGAGAGGTCCTTGGTGCTCTCTGAGCTTGCTTGTTTTCTTGCAGATGTTTCATTACTCAGTGCTAGTACTGATGATGTTACCGAGTTTGGGTAATGAAACGTCTGCAAGAAAACCAGCAAGCTCAGAGAGCACCAGGGACCCCTCATTTCAACTCTGAGCTACAAATATTCTCCTTTATCTGCCAAAGCGTTATATTTCAGAGTAAAAAGAAATGCAGCCAGTCTAACAGTTAAAAAAGAATTTGATTGCTTGATTCCCAGGAAAATAATCCGGAGGTTCCAAGGCTTCATATCAGTTATATATTGAGAGACGTGTCTCTCAACTGTGGGAAGACTTGACATATCTTTGAATGATATGTCAATCAAATGATGGAAACATACATGGAAGTGTATCCAACAAAAATGTAGATAACAAAATTAGGTGCAACTGCCAACTCTTTACTCACAATAGGAGGGACAATGTCTGAATGTACAATATGTAACTTAACGACATGGGGAAACTAATGCTAAGCACAATTGTTTCTTAAAATTTTACTTCAAGCAGAGGATTGAGGCAGCACTTAAGAAAATCACCTTTAAAGGTCCTTAAACTGGGGAAGGAAGTGTGCTGCCTCTGACCAAGGTTTGGAGTATAAAATTATATTTTTTTCATAAATTATCATTATCAACCCAACTACTATTTTCTCGATAAATATTTTTTAAAAGGATGTGTTCAACCAAAGATGCAATTAGAGCTGTGCATAGTTCAAAAATAATGTGGGAAAATTTATCAGATCTCATGTGAGTTCCAGCTCAGCAGCCTTCTGTTTTTCAACAAAGCATTCAGGTTTTATTTCAGTTTTCTGATGCTTTAGTGGGGTCCTTAATGTGACTGTTAAAATGGCTGCTTTGATTTCCAGGTTCCTGCAGAAGCCACTCAAAAGACTTCATATTTCATACACAGCAGAAAGACTGTATATGGTACAGTTTCCTCAGGTTGCCATGTCTTGGCTTGGGCTTGCTCAGGTTACCCAAAACATGGCTGCAAAACATCAGACAACTGATACATCATAGAAAAGAGTTGGAGATTTCTTTTTCTGTTTCCTGCCATCTAGCGATCATCTGGATTTGTATAATGCAAATATGATAGCATATGACGCTTGGGCCTTTGTAATGCCTGAAGCAGTTCTTTTGAATAATTTTAAAAATATGCCCAGCCCTAATACTTAGCTCATTGAACCCCTTATGCATTCAATTAGAGCTACAGTAAACAAAATGAAGTTAGGTGGTATAAAAGAGTGCTTACTTAATTTGATATAGTTAGTTTTGCTTTCTTGATTCCTAAGTTCTACTCTTATCAATCATTAACTTCTTTCCTGAGTCTTTTAACGATGAGCTGCTTTTTAGTCTATCCCCTTTAAATCTTCACATGCACAATTTATAGTAGGTTTCACACTGCTATGAGAATCCAATGATTGAAGATCTGAGGTGGAACTGAGGCAGTGATGCTCGTATTGGGGAGCAGCTGCACATACAAATGAAGCTTTGCTCACTCTCCCATTGCTTACCTTCAACTGCGCGGTCCAATTCCTAACAGGCCATGGAGTAGTACCAGTCTGTTGCCTCCCTGGTTCTCTGCTTCTTTTTTTTCTAGGCTAACCAGGAGATTGTTTTCCAACTTCCAACTTTCTTCTGCTCTGGTTTTTCAGTTCCTTCTTTCTTAGCAGATCTACATTGCCTAATCTTTTTCTTAAGACTTCTGGTTTCTGTTGAACAACATTTTTAAATGATACATTCAGGACCCATGGTTTCTCGGCAACTGCAGAATTGATTTTCATTAACACGACAGATGTTGAACTGCTAGATAGCATTTTCAGCTGGCAAGTTTTAATGCCCTCCCATGTTAGAGCTCAATACTTTTTCAGTATACCATTAGACAAAATGGTAGGCAAAAGATTGGTCTATAACAACAGTCCGCAACCTTTTTGGCACCAGAGACTGGTTTTGTAGAAGATAATTTTCCCACAAACAGGGTGTGATGGTGAGTGTGATGCTCAACCTAGATCCCTCACATGCGCAGTTTACAGTAGGGTTCACACACCTATGAGAACCCAACGCCTGAAGAGGTGAGGTGGAGCTTAGGCAGTGATCCTAGCCCTGGAGAGTGGCTGCAAACACAAATTAAGCTTTGCTCTCTCGCCCGTCACTCACCTCTGAATGTGCGGTCCAGTTCCTAACAGGCCACAGGGGCCTGGGGACCCCTGGCCTATAGGCTGTTGAGTTCATAAAGAGGTTCTTAGCCCTGAGCCTTTTTCAGTATTTTTTGTGATTTATTGCGAAATAATAAAACAAGAGGACAAAATATTGGACGGACTAGGGAGATATATTTATATTTTGTATAAATGCAAAGCTACAATTATTTATTGTAAATTATATAGAAATACAGTATATATGATTGCTGCAGAAAAGAATGTGCCAGATAATCAGTGTGCCTACTCTGCTTACTGATCTGGTGAAGGGTCTGGGTAATTTTAGACCTCTATTCATTTTTCTTATTTTTTTTAATCTTGGAATCAGATGCAGGCTAGATAGACTTCAAATCAGGAGAGCATAGGACTGCCGGATGCAAACTGCTAAAATATTTATGGTTTGTTAGATGGCAGTAAAGAATGAAAGGCAATCTCTATCTTGTCACCTGGCCCTGTATAGTTTTGTAGCCCAGATCTGGTAGCTCAAACTATGCACAATTTTTCTGGGGCAAGAGCTATATTCTTGGCCTTGAAATGCCATACTCCAAATATAGTTACGGACTAATAAGACAAGTCAGGTACAGGAGCCAGGAAATAAAATAGATTTAATTTCATTAAAATTAAGTACAGGTGAAATTATTAATATCATGTATTTAATAACTTTCCCCTTCTGTAATAAAATTGCAGTTTGATGGCAAATATTGAACTGACATTCAAGTTATGAGAAGGATTGATTGTAGCCTGGTGCTTTTAACTTTTTAACTGAATCGTATTTAAAATAATAGTGGGAAATACTTTTGAGTCTGTAGGCCAGCTGGTATTTGCTTTAGTAGAGCTGGAAACCCATAGTCATTCAGCCAAAACAACAGACTCCAGGCTTGCTTTGGGAATATATCTTTTTCCTTTTTATAGTTATAGACAGGATTGCATCAATATCAATATGAAAGCAAAATTTCAGCAGCCAAAGGCTTTTTTAAAATTGATATCAATTGCATATTAAGCTTTTGTTTGAAATTTCCTCCTACAACTCAATTGGTTAGTTGGGCATTGATATCAATATGTTTATAATAAATGAATAAATTTACCTAAAAAAATACCTGAACTTTCTTGAGGAGGAACAAAAGACACAAGGGAATCAAAATTAGCCTTTCCATTCAGTATCATTCTCTGTTTTGATTCATATAAAGCTTTGTTTACAGATTCAAGTTCTCTTAGTGTTGTCATGGCAACTCAAGCAGAAATATATATGTGCATATATATACACATATCTCTCCCAAGATGGGATGACCTCTTTTCCTATTTATTTATCTGTATTGTAACTATATATGATGGGTATAGACTTATCTGACAAAACAAATACAAAACTAGGCATTGATTGTTGTGATAGTTATAAACCATTAAAACGTGTGGAAATCAAAAGAGATTATACAATGCATGCAGGATCTGAGATCTAGATACATTGCAGAGGAATGAGTCCCATAGATTTTAAAGGCAGGATAGAGAATGGCTGCAATTGAGCCCAACATACTCTTTAAGAGTAGTAGCCTGTGGAGTACATTTCAATAGTCCATTTAAGAGGTGACTAAGACATGAGTGACTCATACCTCCCAATCTAAAAATTGGTTCAACTGCTATGCAATGTGTACTTATGTGAAGGACTCTTGGCCTCAGCTATCATATGTTCCTTAAGCAGGAGCTATGAGTTCCCGAAGACTTCCAGACTCTGCTCCAATGTTGCCTGAAGGACTCACCACATCCAGAATTAACAATACAAAATAATTAGCCCTAAAATCCATAACCATCCACACTATTGTCAGGGTTGAACTGAAGTCTGTCAGACCCACAAGCTTCCGGGCCCTGAAAAAGCACCTCAAACATGTAGATAGCAATAGCAATAGCACTTAGACTTATATACCGTCTCATAGTGCTTTACAGCCTTCTCTAAGCAGTTTACAGAGTCAGCATATTGCCCCCAACAATCTGGGCCCTGGGCAGATAAAACAAACAAAAACACAGCTGAGGTATATGGAGTAACTATGCATATATGATGCATGCCAATTGGGGAAATCTTCATGTAGGTAATATTGGGAAGGGCTAGAATTTCAGTTAGGGGAACCACTAATCACAGGATTTAGAACATTGCATATTTAAGTGCATAGACCCATTTTTGGTACATGATAAACGCAACGTTGTGCGAGTGGCAAAGATTTCTTGATGGCTGTGCTATAGGAGTAGAACACAGCAAAGCAACTCTGTTGAATGTGGCTAAAGGTTGATGTTTAAGAGCTACACAGCAAACTGCAAATTAACAAGTCACTCAGCCCTGTGGGAATTCACTGGAGAGTTCTCAAGAATTTTAATTTGAAAGTTCTATTTCTTTTTAAACAAAATATGAATGTGAATAATTCAGTGAATGTATGAATACGTTCACAATACATACACAAGAATAATGCAGAATAGATACAGAAAAGAATACATAAATACTGAGAAATCGGAGCCTTTTCTTACAAGTGAAGCCTAAAATATGTGAACCCTTTTGAAGAAGGAAGAGAGCAGGTGATTTATATGATGACACCCACTGTAGTTCTGAGATTTCCAGCACTATATCTGTTGTGTTCTTGGTCCTTAGGCATGGAAGACACCCGTTGTAGAACAAAACATAGGTTTATTGGAGCGAAGCACAGGCATATCTTACAGTGAGCAGGAACATGTGTGAAAGCCCAGCAATTCTGCTGCACAATGAGCTTATATAAGTTGGGCCTCTAGGAGGCAGCCAATAGGCAATTGAGGATTTTCCCATGCCAGCGACCCCTGGAGACAGCAAGTCTATGCCTACAGGCTTCAACTACTTTAAGGCAATGACTAAGCAGTTTACATAGAGCTCAATACATTACAATATCTATGGAACCTAATGTGATCATGGATATTTCACCATGTGTTTCTTCCACTCTTTCATAAGCACTTCTATTTCTAAGCATGCCTGTAAATTGAATGTGCTTCCCACTACAGTACATATGTCAATTATAGAGCTCTTGGTTTTCTCTTACATCTGTTTTGACTTTTCATTGGGAAAGTCTTAAGGACTTGATTTTATCAAACAGATGTCTACTTACCTTCAACTGCTGCCATCTGACAAGTTCTCACTGAGCAGCTTGTTGTTCTTGAGATAGGATATATTTTTTCTATTGACAGGAAAATATGCCTCTCCATAAAAGTGTGTGGGTTCAGCAAAATGCTATCTATTTGAACATGGATTAATTTGTGTTATGCTTTACCATGAAGCTGCATTCCCAAGACAGTTTCATAAACATGAATCAATCAGTTTCCCTATCTCTTGTGAAGTAAGCTTGATCCTGGCATCATCTTCAGTTTCTGTTCTTTGTATTTGTCTTCACTGCAGAAGACAAATTTAGAAAGCTGGCATCTAAATGGATTGTTTACCAAATGAGATAAAATCCGGAAACCCAGTATGAAAGTTACATTTTCTTATACATTTTTGATGTGTCGACATATTAGCTTATTTTACATCAGGAATAAAATCTGTTATGGTAGATCTGGTAGGCACATTTTTAATTTTAAATGCCTATCATGGGAAATCTCCTAAAATGGGAGAGCTGATACCTTAGGGCAGTGATGGCGAATTTTTTAGAGACTGAGTGCCCAAACTACAACCCAAAAACCACTTATTTATCACAAAGTGCCAACACGGCAACACACACAGAGAGACACCATGGCCATCAGTGACCCCTCCCATACATACACAAGCTCGACATGGGCCTTCCAGCGCCCTACCCCAGTTTCTGAGGCCTGCTGTGAGATATGATCACCTTCAGCCTAGCTCTTCTCCTCTCTCACCTTCGCCACAGACTTCGCACTGCATTTGAGCCACCTGCCTTACCCCAGGCAGGGTAGGGAGGAAGTGGTCCTACTGGGCTGCTGGGCAGAGGGGCGGGTGATGTCAGAAATGTCCTCAGGCGCACGTGGAGAAGGGAAGGGGAGCCTCACATCCTCTGGCTTTCTAGTAAAAAAATCTGTGCTGGGGCAACAGCTCATGTGCCCACAGAGAGGACTCTGAGTGCCACCTCTGGCACCCATGCCATAGATTCGCCACCATTGTCCTAGGGTGTTCTCTCCAACCTTAGCTTACTGTTTTCTCTTTCCTACTCAGGTGGGCATTCTTTTGCACAAAAATTGGTTTGTAGCCCCTTCTGTTTTTATTTGTTAAGAATGCCTAATGGGCTAATATGGAATGCAGAAATATTCTTGGAAATAAAAAATAATTCTGAAGATTGATGCCTTGCATTATACCATGCTAACTTCCCATTTATTGTTATTTTTAAATTAACTGAATATTTTTATAAGAGTATAAAAACAGGCAGAATACTAAGGAAAGTATCTCGGTACCATGTTTCTTATCTTCAGCACTAGTGCGCCTCTATTTTATCTTATTATGGTCTATCCTTTAAAAATGTATCAACTGATCAATATTGATTAACATTTTATTTTCAGATCTGTACCTTTCCTGAATGTTATTTGTTTCTTAAAGAATGGTTTTTAGATCACCTATAAAACAAAAAGCCTTCTCAAAAAGCTTATAAATTTTATACAACATCAGTAATATACAAATTATTATGAAATATAATAAAAATCCAACAGTACAGTCAAAAGAAAATATAAACATGAAAACTAAACATGCAGTTTTTAAATCAGTCTAGCATATTCATCTCACATCCTTTGGTGATAGATATATTTCTAGTAATATGTCAATTTCTGTAAATGGGTGGGTGATCAAAATTATCCTGGTTTATTTGGGAGGGAATAGCAAAACAGTGTCTGTGATATAATGCCAAAGAATATCTTGAAATATTAATAAGTAGCTAAGTAGCCACCTGTAGCTATCCTTGCTTTACTTATTTATTTGTTACAATATCTTTGTTACAAGTTTTAATCATATCAACTCGAATTTGTTCCTGCCAGATGGGCTCTAATTTTTATAGACCTTAGGCACAAATATTCTGGCATGTTACAGACAGGTAGTCCTCATCATATGACAGGGATGGAAAATTTCTTATTAAATGATGTGGTTGCTAAGTGAGACATCATGTGAGTGCACCCAATTTTATGACTTTTTTGCCCTAGTCATTAAGAAAACCACTATAATTTTTAAGAGAGACATCATAGGACTGTCACTTAGGACCTTTCCTGCCACTTCCCAACTTTGCTTGTCAAAAGCTGACTAGGAAGGTCACAAATGGTAATTACATGATTGTGGGACACTGCAACTGTCAGAAATGCATGACATTTGCCAGGTACCCAAATCATAGTCGCATGACTGCAGGGATGCTGCAACAGTTGTAAGTGTGAGGACTGGTCGTAAATTACTCTTTTCAGCACTGTTGTAACTTCAAACTGTTGCTAAACAAATGGTTGTAAGTCAAGGACTGCCTGTATTAGGTTTGTAGTGGTCTCCTGTTCAATAATCTGATCAAGCTCACACCTTGCTATTTGGCTATACTTGACCTGGTTGTACGGCCTGCCCAAGAATAAGCAGGGCCCAGTGTGAAATGTCTCGTGTGGATGTCTCATGCGGGGCCTATTTATTAAAACCTCCTAGGCCCCACAAGGCCTTGGCAAACGTGGGGCCTAAGTGCAGTTGCACTGTTTGCACCGCCCTTCGACCAGCCCTGTCTAGTTAACATACCTTTAAACTGAAGGTATGACTATGGGCATTGGCTTTCTGCAGAAGTGGATCTATAGAAACTCTAATTTTTATTGGAACCTATCTCAGTTTTACTAGAGCTGTACAATGAGACCTTAAGACCCACAATGTTATATTTGTATTTGGGTCAACAGTGTTTTATTTCAGACTTCTGATAATTTCTATGATGGAATGTTAGCTTTAGAGATACAATGAGGAAAAACTCCAGAGCATTCAGTGGACTCCATAGAACTTAATTCATGCAAGGATTATATTTACCAAGGAGATTATAGTATTACTACTAGAGGGACCTTGCTCGTGTTTCTGCTTTCTTCAATCTTTTCTTCACCCCACTGTTTCACACCTTCAGCAGATCCTGAGACTACAAAGGGGTGGCAATGTATATTTCTTTTGAATAATCCATCCACGCCCCCAGCCTCTCAACAACATTTCAGCTGTAGGAGAGACAGAAAATAATTTGCTTATGAAAGCTAATGCATAAGGAAAGTGTAGAATCATACAGTGAGTGCTTATTGGAGAGACACTGGTTTGAGCAGTGGAGAAGCAATGGCCTTCTTTTCTGAACAAGGTCTACTTTTATCTGCTACAGTCTGCCAACCCCCCTGGATCACAAACCATGTTTTTCTGCTTTTAAGCATGTCATACAAATCCTCTACTTTTCTCTTATAAAGGTAAGCTAAAAGAAAGCTGTCATTCTCCCAATTATACAATCCATAAAGTTGTATTAGGAACACTACAGTCCACAAAGACTGAAGATGATTTAAAAGAAAGACTTTTAATAACTTAAATGAGGAGTTCAGCCTTCAGGTAGCTCAAGATATACCTGAAGTTAGAGGATGTCAAGTAAGTTCATTAGCATACAGCAGTGATGGCGAACCTATGGCACGGGTGCTGCAGTGGGCACACAGAGCCCTCTCTGCTGGCACACAAGCCACGTTGTCCCAGCATCGCCTCAAAACTGAGTATGCTCAGAAAGGAGTAGCGGCACCAGATGATGACATCATGGGGCCATGCTCATGCTCAGAAAGCAAGTAACAGCACTAGACAATGACATCACGAGCCACGACTAATTAGCCGCAACTTATCTAGGCACTCTAAAAGGTTAGCCATCACTGGCATACAGTATTCTAAAATTTATGATTATGGGCTATCAAATTAATGTTGATTTTTAGTGACCACATAGGGCTTTTCTGGAATGACTTGTCCTCGACAACTTCCTTTTACTTCTGTAATTCAGATTTAAAAATTAGGGGATATATATTTAGTACATAGTCACTGTTTATTGGCTTGAGAATGAGAAGTAGTTTGGACCAGCTTACAGCAAATAGTATGTTGGCATGACATTTCATAGAGAAAACCAACTGTCTGCTGACCATTTTCCTGGGTCCAGTTTATTCAAATGGACACTCAAAATTACTTAGAGAAGAAGGAGCAGATATTTTTTCTCTTTCTCCCTTTAAGCCATCAATTTGTAATTATTAAATTGTTGAACTAGGGATATCTCTTTTTAGCTGTGATGCTTAGTAGATAATCATTTTTTATTTATTTATTTATTTAGTCAAGCATATAGAACATCAACAATAGTAAAGGGTAAAAAATAAAAATAAAAACATATATGAACATATAAGTGGGAACAAGTAAATGGGGACAGTAGGACAAGGACGGTAGGCACGTTA
>JANHFO010001870.1:113153-135131 GCA_032468095.1 Pareas carinatus | reverse complement strand
AAATCTGAACTATTACTATGCCACTAGTTTGAACAAATGATAACCAGCAGGTTTCCTGTCAACTGCCCTGCATTCAAACTCATAATTGCACCAAGGTGCCTAAAATCATTTTCCACTTGGAAAGATGCTAAGGACTGTTTCACCTGTCACTTGGGGCCAAATTGAACTTAATTAGAGAGATTAGAGTTTCCTGCAGTTGTTGTTTGTTTGTTTTTACTAATTAATGCTGCCAAGTAGCAACTGCTGCTTTGAAAATCAAGGAATAGCAGCCAGTCACTCCTCCTGATGAATGCATGTGTACATATGGGCTTATAAACACATGTTTGTCACCATCACATTAAGCATTTTAAACATATATATAACAACAAAAATATAACATATGAAATGGCTCTTGTTAACTAAACTATAAATGAGAGAAGGAAGGTGGGTTCTGGGGTAGAAAAACTAATGGAATGCCAGGATATCAAGGCTGTGAGATGAGGTTATTGCTCTTTTCAGATGCAAATCTTCTTCCAACAGTCTCCTTGTTCCTTTGCTCTCTGCTGATGGCCCATTTCCTGATCTTTTCTGTTTTCTTTCCACCTGTCTATCCATCTGGCTTTGTGACTGTACATCTGGGCCTTTACTCACAGGAATGCTTTGGGGTAATTATTTTTCTTGTTTATCTTTGGGGGGACCTAAGTGAGGGAAATGGGCCTTGCATGGAAGAATTTGGTTTGCTTATCTGTCTGTTATCTTGCTGGCAGAAAGGCTATTTGGGATAGCACTAGGAGAAGGTGTAATGCAACCAGAGTGGGCTGAAGAATAAGTGGGGCCTGTTTATTAACCCAGTGAGTCCTTGGCAAGCACGGAAGGGGGTGGGCTGTGTGGTTACACCACTCGCACAGTCCTTTGGCCGGCTCTGAATGCAACTAGCTCCTCAGAAATCTCTACTTCGCATGAGACCAGATACAATTACAATTACAAAGCATTCCTTGCATACAATTTCAGTCTACAGTATATTGACTCTGCACCGAAGACTGAGATTGTCAGGCTGTTTTAAAGAAATCCATTTCCTGCTATTTCTGGCAAAGTGTAAAAAACAGAAGTTTCAAAATCACTTTATGGAGGAGTGTGAAAAGTTGCTACTCACAGCACCGTAGTTGAAATGAGACAAAAACAGAACACCGCTTACAATACATCAAGGGAATAGAACAGCATAGGCTACACATCACTGGTTATATATTGGTTAATGTGGTATTTTTACTGCCAAAGAAATGAAGTACTTTCTGCTCCATATGCAACAATAATTTGAGTGGCTTTGACTACGTTTAATATGTCACTTTCATTGAATGTAGCCACCCACCACCCACTACTACACTGCTTAGACATTGTCTTGTGCCATTTCTTTGGTACAGAGGGACCCTTATGAGGCACAGCTAAATGAGATACTACTTGAATTATTATCTGCTAAGATGCCATTGTCTCTTTATTTCATTACGGGGGTGATCTACTGTGCACTTCCTTGCAGTTAAATCAATATATAGAATACATATCTCAAAATCTAATCTAGGGCTGATAGGCAGCCCTATCAGGATTAACATCCAAATATTTGGAATATATAAAAGTGAGTCTGGTGCTTCTTGGATGGTTTGATTTAAGAATGGAACTTTGATGGATGCAATGCACACAAAAACAAAAAGGTAGTTCTTGTTTAGTGCCTGCTAGTGTGTGTGTGTATTTGTGTGTATATGTATATATATAATAGTAAGGAGTAAGAATTTTGTTACATCTAAAAAGGGGAGTTTTCATAGATCTGGCTAGTAATTTTATAACTGAGTTCTTAAAAATTAACATTTGTCATTGTTTAAACCAGGGGTCCCCAACCTGTGGGCTGTGGCCCACTACCGGGCTGTGACCTAGCGGCAACGGGGCCACATGAGTGGTGGCCTGTCACGCGCACAGCACTGTGCACACATGCAGCCCCGGTCCCCTGAGTGTCTTGCGACGGCCACAGCCTACTGCCCTGATTGCTGAGCTATGGCTGCTGCCCTCTTTCCCACTTGCACACATACATGTGCAAACCCACCCCTCTCCCCACTCTGTGTCAGGCCACCAACCCAAAAAGATTGGGGACATCTGGTTTAAACATTAGAATAAGACTTTTTAATCTTTAATGTATGTGCTGCCAATCTCATTCGGCAAAATGATAATACTTTCTTATTCCACTGTGTTGTAAAAGCAAACTCCTAGACAAGGGACCACAGCATGTTTCATTGATGAGGAAGAAGCAAAGAGGAGGGCCAGTTTCAAAGACAACACGGAACAATTTTCCCATCTAAAGTTGCTGACACAAAAGCGACAGACAGCAAATGTTGCTGAACAGCAACTGAGGGGAGCTTACAGAATTATGGTAGTCTGACAGGCAGTAGTTCATTTTTCAGATACTTCAGTGCTATATCAGGGATAAGTTCCAGATTTCCATTTCTAACCTCTCAATTTCAAATGTAGCCTTTGATGATTTAATATTAAGGTTCAACAATACAGCAGTCATGATTCTGCTGAACTTCCTAACCGCCACACTCGGCTGCAGGAAGGCAGAACCAGTTAAATGGTTCCGCCCCAGGCGCCTGGTGGATCCTGAGAGATTCCAGATGGAGCTTGGGCCATTTCCTGAGGCTCTGTCTCATGGTTCGGTCAAAGACTGAATGACCGCCTGGCATAGGACGGTCAGTGATGCTCTGGATCGGGTCGTGCCTTTGCGGCTTCTGACCAGGCGTTGAACTACCTTAGCTCCTTGATTTTCTGATGAGCTGAGGGAGATGAAATGCCGGAAAAGACGCCTAGAGAGTGGTTTTAGGGCCAGCTGCTCCGACTCTGATCGAGTGTTGGTAAGAGCTTATATTAAGACTTACCTTGGCACAATCAAAGCGGCGAAGCATAATTACCTTGCCGCTCTGATCGCGTCTGCAGATAACTGCCCCGCCACCCTGTTTTGGGTGACTCGCTCCCTGCTCCATCTGGGAGCGTGGGAACACCCCTTGCAGGGTCATGTGGAGGATTTTGGGGGTTATCTCCAGGATAAAATCGATCAGATCCGGAGCAGCTTCGACTCTGACTGGGTGGGTTCAGACGGGATGACTGAGGCAGGTCTTGAGAGTGGTGTTTGGGGGGAGTTTGGCCCTGTGACTCCCGAGGACATGGACAGGATTCTGGGGCAGCTGAACGCAACCACATGTTTATTGGACCCGAATCCCTCCTGGTTGGTACTGGCTTCCCGGAAGGTTACACGAGGCTGGCTCCAGGGTATTGTGAATGTTTTATTGAGTGAGGGACTCTTGCCGGCCGCCTTAAAGGAGGCGGTGATAAGGCCCCTCTTCAAGAAGCCTTCCCTGGACCCAGCTATTTTGGCTAATTATTGTCCAGTCTCCAACCTTCCTTTTGTAGCAAAGGTTAGAGAGAGTGTGGTTGCATGTCGGCACCTGCAGCATCTGGATGAAACTGTCTATCTGGATCTGCTCCAGTCCGGCTTCAGTCCCGAGTACAGCTCAGAAACGGCATTGGTCGCATTGGTCGATGATCTCTGGAGGGCACAGGATAGGGAATGTTCCTCTATCCTGGTCCTACTAGACCTCTCGCTGGCTTTCAGTACCATCGACCATGGTATCATGCTGTGCTGGTTGAAAGGGTTGGGAGTGGGGGGGCACCGTGGTACATTGGTTCTTCTCCTACCTCTCTGACCGGTCGCAGACGGTGTTGGCAGGGGAACAGAGGTCGGCTCTGCGGTGCCTCACTTGTGGGGTGCCACAGGGGTCGATCCTCTCATCCCTCCTGTTCAAAATCTACGTAGAGCCGCTGGGTGAGATCATCCATGGCTTTGGGGTGGAGTTCCATCAGTACACTGATGCTACTCAGCTGTACATCTCCACCTCAGGCCACCCCAATGATGCCATGGAAGTGATGTCCCAGTGCCTTGAGGCCATGTGGGTCTGGATGGGGAGGAACAGGCTCAGACTCAACCCCTCCAAGACTGAGTGGCTGTGGCTTCCGGTGTCCCAATATAGCCAGTTGATGCCATACCTGGCTATTGGGGGCGAAGCACTGGCCCGAACAGAGAGGGCTCACGATTTGGGCGTCCTCTTGGATGCACGGCTGTTTTTGGAAGAGCATATGACGGCCGTGGCCAGGGGGGCTTTTTATCAGGTTTGCCTGATATGCCAATTGCGCCCCTTTCTAGATCCGGACTTCCTCCACATGATCACTCAGGCTCTCGTCATTTCCCGTCTGGACTACTGTAATACTCTCTACATGAGGCTCCCCTTGAGGAGCTCCCGGAGACTACAGTTGGTCCAGAATGCAGCTACGCAGGGGATTATGGGAGTGATGGGATGTTCCCATTGACTCCCCTCCTGCGCGAGCTGCACTGGCTTCCTGTGGTCTTCTGGGTGCGCTTCAAGGTGTTGGTTACCACCTTTAAAGCGCTCCATGGCTTAGGGGCTAGGTATTTACAGGACCGCCTTCTACCAGCAAATGCCTCCCACTGGCCAGTATGCTCCCACAGAGAGGGCCTCCTCCCACAGAGAGGGCCTCCTCTTGCCGGGGAGAGCCTTCTCTGTGGCAGCACCCTCCTTCTAGAATGAGCTCCCCCCAAGAGATACATAGGATATTGGACTTCCATGTGTTTCGCCGTGCCCTAAAAACATATCTGTTTGTGCAAACTGGGCTGTCCTAGCCCACACCCCTCGTCTTTTGATTAGAATTTTAATTCCATTGTAATTGTGGTTTGGTCTTGGGGTTTTAAATAATTGCAACGATTCAATTTAATACGTTTTGATTTTTGTAATGTATGTATTTTTACTTGGTTGTTTACCGCTCTGGGTCCTGTTGGAGAAGGGCGGTATAGAAATTCAATAAATAATAACAACAATAACAATAACAATAATAATTATTAAAGTTGCAATCTTATAATGGAATGTAGAGCTACACTTTTTGGTGACCCTCTCCAAGGCTGCTTTTTCTGATGTTGTCAGCATCAGGAAAAAGCAGAAGAAAGTGTTTCAAAGGTACAGGGCCTGGTTTTCTTCAAACTCTCAGTTCTGAGGAAAATTTAGACCAATGATTGTAATGTCAGAAAAAAATATTTCAAAAAGTAGGAAGAATAGAAAGACAGATATTTCTCCATTTCCATTGTCCCCCTGCCAATCTGTTGTTGACAGGTTTTGGTTCTGGTGTCCCTGATACCAGACCACTCTGAGGAAGGGTTTAGGATTGCTCTCTCCATCTGTGTGACCTTACTGAGTAACTTTTGGTTTTCAATTTAAAACTAATGGAGGATATCTGATCCTTACCCCATTAACACTATCCTTAGCAAAATGCGAAGCCTGCGAAAGCTGAAAGAGAGACCATAATTTGCTTTCCTGATGAGCATTTAAGTTTGATCGTAAGATTGTGACTCATTTGCCAAGATCATTGAAAGCTGTTGTTGTGTGAAATCATGACATATTGCTATAAATGATAGAATGAATGTGTGAGGAATTTTTTAGATTACATAATGCTGAAAAACATTGGAACGTGTGTGTGAGAGAGACAGATAACTTAGATAATAAGATGGGTTGCATTTTAAATTTTCTTCCGCTAGAAATTTGTAATCATTCTCATTTTATATTTGGAAGATATACAAACTGTCTAGAAGGCATTTTGGTTCTGTATACACCACCAAAAAAGAGGATTTTCATTTCCAAAGAGAGTTTTGAAAAGATACCATTTTGTGTAAAGTGTCAATGGATATTACTACAATTTTATAGAAGTATACCAAACTGGGGGAAACCATAGCTGGTGTTTGCTTATCAATGAATCAATGTAAATAGATAGGAAAAAAGAATAAACAAAGATTGGGAAAATGATATGTGTCTAAAAGTAAGTTTGCTTTTAATGCCATGTCATTCTCCCTCCACAATTTTGTGTCTCTCCCTATCATTTTGAGAGGAGAAGGACGGGTAAAGTTGATAAAGCAGGAATATTTTTCTTCTTTAATGCTTCTTTGTAAGAAACTCCATCTCATTAAGCAACTTAAGATTCTATGCAACTAAAACAACTCACAATTAGTAAATCATCTTAGACCATAGAGGATAGGATGACAATTCTCTCCAGATATAAACAAGCCCCATGGCTGACTTTGGACCTTTTTTCACAGAAAACTAACAAGCAGGACAGTGTCAAAGAGAAGCAAGGGATGCAGCGGGCACTGGACTTGTCACACAGCATCCGGAGCAACTAAGGGAGGAAAATTGCTGTGCCATATGTGCTAGGAAAGAATTTATATGACAGAAAGCAGCTGCGAAAGCAATTGCTCTGAGATTCATGCAATGAGATCAATGTTCCCCTCTGCTTCTCTTTGTCACTATCCTCTTGGAAGGAGAGTCTTCTTTTTTCCTGAGACTTCATTGGAGAGCCAAGTATATCTGTTGCTTTTTCTGCCTACAAATTAGCCAGACTATGCTCATCACTGTCTCATCAAAGACAACAACAGAGGAGAATATTTGTAGCTCAGGGTTGAAATGACAGGTCCTTGGTGCTCTTGGAAGCTGCCTAGTTTGGGTAATGAAATATCTGCAAGAAAGCAGTCAAGCTCAGAGAGCACCAAGCATCTCATAATAACATGGGTCATACACAATATTTTTTCATATTTAAAAAAAACAGAAATCAGCAGCTTCTTCCCAATGTGTGTTTGTTTTTTAATAAAAAGAATGAGGAGGTACTTTGAAGTTGCATTTTCTCATCAGACAGCTTCCAACCAACGTTAATATTTTCCTTGTTATAGCAGCACAGCTGGCAGTGAATTATACTTTTAAAAATGCAGGTTCATTAAATTTTGCTTTCACCTAGTAAAATTGCCCATGAATTATTGAAATGTAGTCTTACCCATTGTTCCACAAGATAGCTATTGATTTCAAATGGAACCCAAAATAACCAACACCTCCAGGCCTCTGTTTGTTATCCTAAATCAATGTAAAACTCATTTCAGTTGCTGGACAAAAAAATAAGATGCCTTGTAGATCTGGAGCATGTTTAACATGCTATTATGTGGCCTTCATATATTCTATCGAAAATGTACAAATTCCATATGAAAATCCAAAACGAATCATAGAAAGTTGCAGAAGAACTTCACAAAGTGATTGATCAATAAAGTGGCAGGTGATATCTAGGGCTGATAAAGTAATGCACCATGGAAAATAACTGCTTATCGTTCTTATTATACACTGCACAGTGTTAGGTCTGAAACTAGTTGTTATCACATTGCAATATGATCCCTGTAATGTCAAAACGTATTGGAACAGGACATTACAGGGTTTCATCTCAAAACATTTTTATGGCTTAGTGTATTGAACACAAGATCAATGCACAGAATAGGAATGCAGATTCAATTTCTAATGAATCAGATTATAGGCTGTTTTGACATTGATTAATTTAGCTAGTCCTCAGCTTACACAATTGAGACTAGAAAGTTGAGGCAACTACATGACCAGACCTGTTTTTTGACACTTTTGTGGCAGTCATTATGTGAATCACCATGATCATTGAGCAAATGGTACGGACATTTAGCAGAAAGCGTGGTTATTATGTAAAGCCTTTCTTTCAAATAAGCATTTTTGTGCTTCAAATCAGCAAAAAACACCATAAAGCAGCAAAGAATAATAATCATAAATTGCAGCCCTGTGGCTAGTGGACACTGTAACAATCATAAGGCAAATTGGTTGCAGAGTGCCTAAAATGCAGATACATGACCGGTGTGTGTGTGTGTATGTATGCAACATTTTATGATGGTC
Organism: Pareas carinatus; assembly: GCA_032468095.1. Classification (NCBI taxonomy): domain Eukaryota; kingdom Metazoa; phylum Chordata; class Lepidosauria; order Squamata; family Pareidae; genus Pareas; species Pareas carinatus. The sequence continues at coordinate 127,326 of JANHFO010001870.1, read as the reverse complement.
AGAAGTTCTGTTCTGAAACCATCATAACTCTGGATTATTGTAAAAACTCCAGTTGTATGACAAGCACTGCCAGTAGTGGTCTGAGAGGCCTAAGCAATGGTTTTTTTTCATAAGTTTGAGCAATAAGACGTGTATACAGAGTCCTTTGTTTTCAGCATCAGTCCGACATTTGCTAGGACACTTAAGGGCCCAATGCTGCACTCGCACCGTCTATTTGAATAGAACATAGAAAAGCTAGTAGGGGAGACCTTTTAGAAGCTTAAGAAGAAATGCGGTTGAAAGAGATGCAATATAAAATATATCAGGTCTTTCTTTTTTAATTATTTCCTAAAAAAAATTGGTGGTCGTTTTCTTTTATTTTTTTATAATTTTCCCTCTGTAATATAGAAGGGAAAATAATATGTCAGATAAAATAATAGCTAGATATTAGCATCAATTATAATTTAGAATCTAATTGCCAACAGAGCAAACAAAGCTTGCATCTCTCTTTCACTCTTTCTCTGTGTCTCTCACAAAATACTAATTTGGTTTATTGTTAATTTGTGAATAAAGAATATCGCGAATGAAATCTATGCAAAAATGTAGAAGGAAGTGGCTAGTTCTATGCAGTTTAAGAATACACATCATGAACTTGCAGATGATAAGGGAGATTCAATAGTGGAAGACAAACTTTCTTTTCACTACTAACCTTTTCATTGAACAATTCCTGATATGTTTTAAGGAATCCTTGCTTTTTCTAGAACAGGTTTAGACAGTAAATCAGATGCCTATGGGTGATGTTGTTTTGGGATGCCATAGGCCTCACCAACAAAGAACCTTCCTAATATATATTAGGAAGCAGTGTAGTGAAGTTGGAGGAGATAATGTTTTTCCCAAAATTGAGTTTCTTAGAATCAACTTGTAGGAACTAATTTTAGATATTCTAAAAGATTGATTTAAGTGGTCCCCAACCTTTTGAGCACCAGGGACCGATTCCATGGAGAAAGATTTTTCCACGGACTGGAGACGGCATGGTTTTGCATGCGGCCTGCATATCGCAGATGGGGCTTGGCTTGTTTGCATGGATGAGTTGCTGGCATGCCACGGACTGGTGCCAGTCCATGGACCTTAGTTTGGGGGTCCCTGATGTAAGGGATAATAGACAAGTAAAAGTTTCCTATCATTACTTTTTCCTTGAAGCTAAAAAGATACTCCAGAGAGTTTCTTGAAGCTACTGTTCCTACTAAACTCTGTAGATAAATACAGGTCACACAGGAATTCTTTCCATGTACTTCCTGATGTTCATCTTTTAGACTTCAGTCCATTTTTCAGTTCTTCCTAGATGCTGATTAACGAAGATCTTTTTCTTCAATAATTTGATTGAGAATACCCTAAGTATGACATCCTTGTCTTTCTAGTGTATAAAAATTCTTACAATTCAGTTATGGTATCACATATATATGCTTATCAATATACTGTATACATACACATATTTACTTGTGTATGAAAGGTACATTATTACAGTTTTTACTATAGTAGAATCATCCCAGGAAAAGGTATTTTACTGCTATCTTTAGATGAAAACAGAGAGCAAGATGATTGCTGAGGATTCAGTGGGTACATGAACGTATGATTCATGGTGACATTGTGCCTTACAACAGATGGTCCAACTCAGCAAGAGTGTGAAATCACCTGTTTTAACCTTGTTAGCACACACCGTCTCACAGTAATAGAATTTGAAATCATCACTCTATTCAAGCAATAAGGGAATACTCCTGAACCTGCACTCTCTTTCTCTCTCATAGACACAAACACATTTTTAATGTTCAGAGAAGGGTTGTTTTCTTTAAAAAAAACACTCAATAGTTCAAATTCATCAGGCTTCAAAAAGCCAATAATGTGATGCTTTTCATCAACTACACAAAAAAGTAATGCTTGCTATGACAAAAATACACTGAGCTTAGTTTGTGTTTAGGAAGTTCATGTTTGTTTTTATCATTTTGTCTTGATGTTTTGGATGGCTTGTTTATCCTCCCAAATGTACAGGTCCAACAAAGGTCGTGACATCAAAACAATCAAGTCTCTTCGTGTGCTACGCGTCTTGAGACCTTTGAAGACCATCAAGCGGTTGCCCAAACTCAAGGTATTTGCATGTGAAATTCAGGCAGTGACAACTATTTTTAAAAAGTAACTTTATTTTAAAAGTATCAAATCTGAAGAATGAGTGGCAGTCTTTGCAATGGAGAGTTGTCCTTGGGGTGGTGGGGTGTCTACTAGTCAGAGCTGCATAGTGGAGAGCAATAGCACTGAAACTTATGTACTGCTTCAAGTACGTTACAGCACTCTCTGGGCAGTTTACAGAGTCAGCATATTGCCCCCCAAAATCTGGGTCCTCATTTTACCAACCTCAGAAGAATGGAAGGCTGAGTCAAATTGAACTCCATCAGGACTGAACTCCAGGCTTTGGGCAGAGTTAGCCTGCAATACTGCATTGTAACCACTGCACCATCAGAAATCCTTATCTTAAGTGGGTAAGAAGTTGGCTTTCTCTCTAATGTTTCACAGCACAATCAACCCTGCTAGGTATTGTTTGAGTGGCTTTGGAAAACTATTATAGTTTAATGCTCCAAACTTGCATTCAAATGCAGACAGATAAAGTTGCATGAGCCAGCTCTTCTACTTCCCTGAGTAATCCTAAATCTCAGCCCCTCTTCACAGCATCTGTGCATATCCCTCCATCCAGGACCTGTAACTCAAGCTATAGCTCACCAAACAGTTGGATCTGTTTCAATGACATATAATGTGAAAGGTACAGGAAGTTATTTCCCTACATCTTCTTCTCATCATCCAGCCAACCTCAGTTCAGTATCACAGATTGATGGCACGGTCATGTCAGAGGAAAGCTGTGGAGAGATCATTTAAAATCAGATGGAAGCTGGATCCAATAGAAGAGAATATACTGTATATAGCTGAGGGTTGAACTGTGAAGTCATTGATATTGTCTAAGCTTGGCTGTCTGCTGCAAACCTTTCTTTACCCAACTAGGTAACATCATCAACATATTGATGAATTTATCTAGTCAGAGAATGAAACACCTTCAAGCAAGCAAGCTTAAAGAGAACCAAAGACTCCAAGAAAGCTGGTTCCCCACCCCACCCTCAGATTTATGAATGGCAGAGTGCACTTTCTTTGTGCACCTTCTAGCAGCTCATAGGCACTTAGAAGATGGGAGTTTTACATCCAGCAGGACGTCTGCTGCACCTAAGTATCTATCCAGCAGGACATCTGCTGCACCTGTAAAGTACAACGCTCAGAATTGCCTTGGAAGAGGAAGTAGACGTCAAGATCCTGCAAAACTTGGAAGAAGAAACAGCTTTGTGTAAAGTTTTTTATTTCTAGAAAGATGCACTGAACAAATTCACTTTGATGAATGGAAGAGTCCTACTGCCCTTTGCATGCTTAGGAAAGGATACTTACGATGTTCACATAGGACTTTGTCTTAGTCCTGAAAGTATCACTTATTGCAGGCTCCTTCCTCCAGTTAAAGCAGAGGTGTAAAATTCTAGGATGGCATTTCTGTGCTACCCAGTCCTTGCCTGTCTTTTCCTTTCATGCAGACCTGCACAATGATTTCTGAAGGACTGATCCAGAGAGCAAGAATAGGTCCGCATATCCACACAAAACTCCCACTCTATAATTGTTGCAGCTGATATGCATTAAACAGTTCATGGGGAAATAATCATTATACAAGATGCTATATAGCATAACAGACCCAATTATCCTCATTTGTTTGGTACTTGTCATATATAAATTGTTTAATAAACAAATGAATAGATGCCTTTTATATAGTAAAGATTTGACAAATGCCTTAGCTAATTATAGCTTTGAGGCTCTTTATGTCATATTTGATAAGAGAATTTTTTGCTTAGTTAAGATGAATCATACTTCATGGTTTATCATTCTCCCTCAGGCAGTCTTTGACTGTGTTGTAACTTCTCTGAAAAATGTCTTCAACATACTCATTGTCTACAAGCTCTTCATGTTCATCTTTGCTGTTATCGCAGTCCAGCTTTTCAAGGGCAAATTCTTCTACTGTACAGACAGTTCAAAGGATACAGAGAAAGATTGTATGTAAGTACAGCACACAGTATTTAGTCATGAATTTTGGTGTGGCATTATCTCATGGACTTCCACAGTTAATATGCTAAAGGATCTCAGAGGTGCTTGTAAATTCATGTTAGTTTTTTATTTGTTTTCTTCTAATTTTCAACTTTATATGCTTTTGAATGTTTAGGGAACATTCTGAAAATGTAGAAACCAGTGTTTTATTTTTAGGTGACCTTGTTCTACTTTCAAACTGATAGGTGCATAATTATACACTGAATTATAATAGAAAATTATATGGTAAAACTCTAGAGAGAAACATCAGCTTAAATTCCTCTTTTTAATTGCCGTGAAAAACTTCTTAATGTTCTTGACCCTTTGGTTTCTATTTGTATTTAATCCTACTGTTCCTTACATTTTCTGATGATCATTTAGAAAAAGAAAAAGGTAAGTTCAGGGGGCATAGAGATGCAGCAGCAACTAGATTAGTATCTTTATTTCCTACTGTAAATTCTGTCTTGCTTCTCCCATCCAGTCAAGCTGAGTTCTAGTCCCAGAGCCAAACTGATGGGAAAGCACTATCAGAAGGAAAGATATGGGGAGATGACTTGAAATCAAAAGAGACAGGATTCCCACGATCAATGCTTCTCTTCTAGTCTTGGAATTGCATTTTGTGTCCATGAACCTATGTTTTAAATCTTTTTCTTGCCCTGTCTTGTCTTGTGACAATGTAACAAAAAACTTTCATTGTCTGCCACTCTTATCCTATAGTGGAAACTATATAGACCATGAGAAAAATATGATGGAAGTAAAATGTCGACAATGGAAACGCCATGAATTCCACTATGATAATATCATTTGGGCTTTGCTTACTCTCTTCACTGTTTCGACTGGAGAAGGTTGGCCTCAGTGAGTATTTTCCTTGCTCAGCTATAATTGGACTTTTCTTTCCTGATTCACAAAATGATCCTTTTTTTCCACAAAAGAACAAGTTTCACCCTTTCTACTTTAGAAAAATTGATATGGATATCCCTGCTGTGTTTCATCCCAAACTTCTTTGGCTTTAGTCACTCATGAAACCCCATCAGATTCCACAAAACATATGTTGAAAAAATGCTCTATTATGGTGCTGGAAATTAATTGCTGTAGTCCACCCTTAAATTATGAGAATCAGAAAAATATTTCTTTTGTATTGTATTTCTTTTTAAATAAAAATAAGGGCAATTTCTTTTTTCAAGACAAATGAATGTATTTTTATCATGATACAAAGGCAGATTTCTAAGTCTACTTGCCTTTTTATGCAAAGGTAAAATCCTCTTCTGGTTTGAAGAGTACCTCACATAGAGAAAGAAGGGTTTCTTGAGGCATTTGAAGTAGAAAAAAGTTCTTCCAAAGAGAATTTAAAGCCAATGTATACATTCATAATGATCATAGATTACTATCCTTAAACTATTTCATGGGAGGGAAGTTATGGAAGAGATTACTATTGACTTTCATTAAATTGACTTATCAGAAGCTAAACTGCTTTCAGTCAATTTTCTTGTCATTGTTAATGTATTTCACTTGATTTTTTATTTATAGTTCAGCTACTAGATCAAGACATATACTCTGTATACTCTTTCAATAAAACTAACTTGATAAAAATACCAAGGTACCATTAAAATATGACTTTCATTCATGTTTTGTCTTGCTCGTTGTGTTCCCAGAGTTCTACAACATTCGGTAGATGTGACTGAAGAAGACCGTGGCCCCAGCCGTAGCAACCGCATGGAAATGTCTATTTTTTATGTGGTTTACTTTGTAGTTTTTCCGTTCTTTTTTGTTAATATTTTTGTGGCTCTCATCATCATCACTTTCCAGGAGCAAGGAGACAAAATGATGGAAGAGTGTAGTCTTGAGAAGAATGAGGTAATAAGAACTAAGAACTAACTAGAGCTTAATTTAATCCTGTGCATGACTGGGTCTTCTTAGAGATAGATTTAACTCTGGGTGTTAGTTGGGTGAATTAATCCCCCCGCCCATATTAAACTCTCCATTGACTTGTTTAAACATATTGCGGGCAAATAGATAAAAGCCTTCCATTTTATGAGAATCTTGACACCTGGAATCCTAAAAATCAATAGGCTTTTATTGCCCTTGAATTGAAAAAATGTTGAATGAGGAGTTGAAAGTAGAATGAAAGTTACGTTATTTTCCACATTGAATAAAACAAATGAAGTTTTCTTCCAGCAATTTTACTCCACTAGTTGTTGCTGACTATAGGGAGTGGTGCTCATCTTCTTGTTTTCCTTGTCTGTTCAGATTATAACCCATGAAAAGGTGGATTTTATTCTACTTTTTGTACCACATAGTTACACATTATTGACAATAATTGTAATAATATGCATTCCATATTCTTTATTTCCTTTTTCTCCTTCCAGAGAGCCTGCATTGACTTTGCTATCAGTGCCAAACCCCTCACTCGCTACATGCCTCAAAATCGGCACACTTTTCAATACCGAGTTTGGCACTTTGTGGTCTCTCCATCATTTGAATACACCATTATGGCTATGATAGCTCTTAATACTGTGGTTCTAATGATGAAGGTGAGATAAACAGATGCAATATTTGAGACAGTCTGACAATTGCAATTGCAATTCAAGTCAATATCATTTTTTAAAAAATCACAAGATTGCTAGCTAGCTGTAAACAGAGTATTTGAGAATCATGAATGGGTGAATCTGCCTTTGAATTAATACTGCCAGTATTGTCTAAAATGATTGACACATTTCTTTATGATCTCAGGGAAGGGGGGTGTCCTTCTCAAATCAGGTGCTTTCAACTAAAAATTACAGGGAAAGCAGTTTTCTGAATGCAACTTTAAGAAATGATGACTCAGTTTGTTTGCTTTTGTATTTGGTTTTTTTGTAATCCTAAGAGCAGAGATTTTTTATTGATTTTTAACTGAATTGCTCTGTGTGATTTTTCAGGTGAAGTGTAGGATGACAGTGCTTTAAATATATACAAGGACAAAGTAAATGCTCTGTCACTTAAGTGATGACTCTTCATTTCTTGGGAACTGTAATTAGAAACCATGTCAGGTATTACATGTTAGAAATGCAACTAAATGGATTAAAATTGCACATTTCACACTTAAATATATATTGTGGCTCTCTATGGGATCCTCTTCTCCCACCTAATTGGTGGGAGATCAAGAGAAGTAATCTTGCTCTGAATCCCCTCATTTAAGGATTATCCTCTTCAGGGACCCTGGAGTTGAGCCTTCTCAGTGGTTGATCCCCCTCTTTGACTTCACTTCCTGAAATCAGGTTAGCTGCAGATTGAACTCCAGAAAGCCAGTAGGAACTCTTTCTCTAAGAGAGTCTGGGCAGTATGAACAACTCCCCATTTTATCAATAACATTTAGAGCTTTGGGTGCTCCTTCAATACAAAAATATTTCATAATTTTACTTGTAATTTTCATTATACTATCTTCTTACTGAAAGAAGCAAATATAAACCATTCCTGTCCTCCCCACTGAATTTTCTTTATCCTTTCTCCATTATGGGAAGTCAACCATTTAAATGGTGGTTTTCAGCAGTGCTTTTTGTGTCATAGAACACACCGGAACACAGTTCTGGCACCTTTTTTGCCTTAAATACAATAAATTAAATTTATGTTAAGAACTGAATCTATAAATATTTAAATAAATAAATAAAACAATATGTGAGTTCCAGCATCTTTTTTCTTACAAAAAAAATGTTGTATCCAATGATCTTTCCCAGTCTTTAGCCCGTGAGGTAGTCTTGTCCTCATTTATGGAGTTAAACTGTTGACACTTCTCTGCAACTTTAAGCAGCTCAGTAGTTTTTTAACTGCTATGCCATTTTATGTTGCTTCTGCTGTTTGGTTCTTTATTTATACAATATTTCCCTTCTCTTTTTCTGAGCCACCAAGACCCATGCAAATGAGGTGGGTGGCCAAATAAATGCATTAAATAAATAAAATTTCATTTTAGCTGGGTACGTTTCTTTGTGACAACTGTTCCTTTGCCCATTGTGCCATTGTATTTACTAGTGGAAACAAGTTCCTAAATACTGTTATTCCTCTTAAATCCTCTTTAAAAGGTTCTGTAAAAACGCTTTTGCCTTTCTACAGTTCAATTTCTAAAAGGTTTCATCTCCCATTTCTAAAAGTATTTCCTTTCCCTAATTTGCCTCTATTAAATCTCTTCCGTTATTATTCTTGAGTGCACCAGTGTTTGTGATTTTTTCTTTAAATTCCAGTCTTTTTCTTCTTCTTATTTTTCTCTATTTGCTCGCATTATTAGCTATTAGATGTTTTCTTGTTCTTTCTTGGTTGACATTAAACAATTGTGTGTTCGCTCATCGTGTATCCTTCTTGTCCAAGAGTTTCACAAATTCTGACCATTTTTTCATATTGTCACTTGATGTCATTTACTTAAGAGGACCAAAAGAAGGAAGCAGGTAAAACAGAATGAAGTCAATGTAGGGTTTTTTTCATAGTATGTGGTGCTGAAGAGCAAAATCTTTCAGCAGGATTCTAACTGCAAAATTGATGGCCTGGAACAGTGAATAGGGGGGAATTTGCAATTTCGACACTATTCTTCATTCACTTACTTTTTAATTGTCCCTATTGTCAGCTGTAGGCATTGCCAGTATTTGCAAATTTTTATTTATTTATATGTGTCCCACTTTTGCTATTTTTACAAATAGCTCAAGGCGGTGAACATGTATCCAACACACCTTCCTTTTCTATTTTCCCCACAACAACAATCCTGTGAGATGAGTTGAACTGACTACTTAACAACATTCTGTACAGATTTGGTTATATCAATTAACAATATTTAATTTCTTTAAACATGCAAGGTGAAGAATGGCATGGACATTTTAAAAATATGCTATACATTGATTATTATTAAAAAGGACTTCCTGTGGGTTGTCATTTTATCCAAGAAAATTCTAATCCATTGAGAGAACTGTAAGCTGATTTATAAAGCCAAGTAACAAAGCAAGCCAATGTATCCCCTTATACCTTTTTTCTTGCTTTCTTTTGTTCCACATTCTTCAGTAATATATGAGTTCTGGGAAATACTCAGAATTGTCCTTTTGGGGAAATTCTACGGTGTTTCCCACACACGCACACACAGTTATTTGTCTAATAGCATTCTATATATTTGTCCCAATTATCCATAAATCACAGCTAACCTTCATTCCAAGGTGGAGGTGCTGTTTTTCCTGTATTATTACAATAACAATAAAACATATTTTTGATATGTATAACATTGAATACAGCATTCATATTAAAATATTAAGTGTAATACAGATTTGATTAAAATATATATCACTGTTTGACTACTATAGCATGGAGTAATAACGACAATGCTTATTGGAACTGATCAGATAATTCCAGAGATCAGGGCAGGTTGAGTAAGGCCTTTTTTTAAAAAAAATATTATTAAAATTTTCAGAATAGAAAATGCAAATGAAAATAAACATCATAGGAAAATAGGAGTTGGAGAAGAAAGATGCAGATTCAGTGGGAAAGAAAAAAGCATCAATTTCCAACTTTTTTCAGCACAGTAAAGTACAGAATAAATTTTCAGCCTCAACTTTTTACTTTATCAACTTAATAAATATTGGCCATTTCTATAATAACAAATCAACAAAACTCAATGTCAAGAGTCCTTTTTTTAAAATCTCAAGCACAAAGTACGGAAGCAGTTTCCAAGAAGAAACAAAGCTGGATATGTTCTTTTCTCTAATTAAAGCAATTGATTTTGCTATTCCTGCCACTCCCTTCACTTTTCCCATCCATTCTTGTGTGGTGGGGACTGGTATATATTTCCGTTTCTATGCATATAAAATTCTCACTGCAGTCAAGCTAACAAAATTCCAAATTGTTTTTTCCAACTACTTATCTAGTAATTCATTTCAAATAGGATTATTCTGCACATCCACATTATCCTTTGGGAAATATTCTTTGTTTTGCCATAAGTGTCTTGTGTTAATTGTCTGCAACTAAACATACGGAAATGAGCTACATTTCTCCAAATAATAGTACATATATATCCAGCATCCTAGTCACCCTGTCCATTTCTTGCCGAACGCAGCATGGAGGAACAGGAATGCATTCTTAATTCTGTTTTTTAAATACTTTGTTGTTGTTGCTGTTGTTGTTTTGTTAAAAGCAGATGATGTAGCAATCTCAATTTGGTTAGTATTTTGAAATGAGGAACCCAAAATTCTTTTGTTAATCCCAAAGGAAAGGACACTGTAAATATGATAAACAACTATAACTCACCAGAGAGAAGGCAGAGAGGGAGATTGAATGTGACTTGTCTTTTTAGTTTGACTAATCAATTATTTTTCTCTTGACTGTTAGCAATGAGGATGCATTTAACCAGATGGCTGTAGCTCCTTTCCCATTACCCCCTTGCACTCAGTCTTCCAATGAGGTAAGATGCTTTCCAGTGCTTTATAAATGAGAACAATTAATCATAATTAGCTTTATATAATCCCAATATGTATATAATTAAATCCTCCGCTCCCCCTAACAGTGAACATTAGAAATATCCTTTGGCTAGAGGAAGAACAGTTACTAAATGGTGTAATCAATGAATGAACGTTTCCACGATGTAAGTTAAGAGTTTTATTGAAGACAGAGATGAATTTGACAGAAAACTTGCATTTGTAATATTGTATTCACCAAGAAAAGTAAGTTCAAATTATAACTTAGTTGCCAAATATGAACCAGTTTAGTTTCTGCAGATTTTTGTGACATTATCCCATGTAGAATAATTAGCAAGTATTGGATATCTTTTAAATTCAGGTACTCTTTAGGTTATGACTGCAACTGAAACCAGAAAATCTGTCACTAAGTGATATGGTTGTAGAAAACAACACCAGTTGATCGCATTATTTAGTGATGGCAATCCCAGTTGCCACTATAACTCCAGGACTGTTTAGGTCATTTAGGAAGAAGCAGGAGTTCCAGGTAGGCAGACTGGGCAGGCAGTTGCCAGAGATGGCTGGGGAGTGCTGTGGGTAGGCGCTACAGAGTATAGGTGGGTGAGAGAAAAGCAGTAGGAGAAGCGACTTGTGATCTCCTGCCAGCTTCCCCATTGATTTGGCTTGTGGGAAGCCAGCAGAAAATGTCAGAATTCATGATCCTGTGACAACTGCTTGCTGTGATATTGTAATCATGAGCTTGGCACTGAGCTACACCTAGACTGTAATCACATGGCTGCAGGAAAATTGCAATGACCAGAGCTCCAAAGACCGGCCATAAGTCCCCCTTGTTTACCATAATCAAAACTCTGAATGGTGGCTGAACGAGTGGTTGTAACTCAAGGACTACCTGAAGCAGGAAGCAAAGAAACCTCCAAACTAAAGCTGCTGCCTTATCCAGAATGAACTTGCTTCTTTTTAAAATCAATAATGTCTTAAAGTCAATAAAGACAATTCTCTATCATCATACATTGCTATAGAAGATTATAGTTTTCTATTGGATTGGATATTCTTTTGCTATTTAACCAGCAATCACAGTTTAAAGAAGCAAAAATATATGCAAAACTGCAGCTTTTCTGCCGGCAGCTGGGGAAGGCTACTGGCTGGCTTTGACAGTGCATTCTTCCATGCCAGCAGGCAGAGAGGGTGGAAAAAAAACCAGAGCAGTGCAAACAGTGAGGAAGGAGCCAAGAAAAAAGGCAAGAAAATGACAAAAAACAGAGTAGTGGCAGCAAAATGGATGAAGAAGGCTGAAAGTAATGACAGCACTCTCTGGATACTGCCTAGGCCCTGGAACTATCTCTGAGCACATTATCTGAGGTTTCTTCATACACGGAATCATACATAGAAGGATAAAACACCCAGACACAAACTGAGCAACGTGCTATATGCAGTATAGTGCAGTGAGACATTTACAGATCTGTACAGTGGAGAAACAAAACAACCATTTCACAAACATATGCCACAACATAGAAGAATAAACCCATCAGGACAAGATTCTGCCTTTGAAAGACAAAGGTCACTCTTTTGAAGACAACAAAGTCCACATTCTGGACAGAAAGGATCCCTGCTTTGAAAGTGGTCAAAGAGACCATCTTCATTAAGATTGAACAGCCCTCTCTCTCAACAGAGGGGGAAGGGTACAACACCACCTATCTTGTTTTTTACACAGTCCTTTCAGCAGTTCCAAGAAGGTTCCCCACTCATTTGCACTATTCAAGTGACCCTGAGGGCACAGATAAACATGTAAATGGCCTCAATGACACTCTGAATGAGTGCTAATAACCAGATGACTGCAAGGAATATAAATCCTTCCATCCTCCACCATTCAGTCAGAACAGAAAAAACTTCTTGAATAAGAAGCAAAATATCTTCAAGGAAAAATAAAATTCAGTTGCCTTTTGAAAAAGCACCTTTCAAACAACCATGACCTGGATAACTGAGAATCTCCATAAACATATACATAGAATCCTGTTTAGGAAAAAGCCATTTTGTCCATTAAGTTCAACCAGTGTGGCTCAGTGCACTAACCTAAATTAAAGGACTCCAGGTTGTCTATTTGAACAATCAGTCTGTCAGTTCTCAGAGCAATTGGCTCTCCCGTCTAACTAATCTACTGCTAGGAAATTTTCTAATATTATGTCAGAATCTGCCTTGCTGTAACTTCCATTTCTTATCGCATATCCCATGTTCTGGAATGAGAAAAGCATATTTTGAAAAATGTTATAATTCCCCTATTCAGTCATCTGAACATACTGTATCTTCATAGGACTTAATTCCTATTGCCAATTGTGTCACCCTTCTCTGAACTTGTTACAGTTTCTGTAAATCTTTAAGGATGCCCTGAATGGTGCCAAAATTGGGCAAAGTACTATAAGAATAGTCTTACCAAGCCAAAATGCAGTGAATTTTTTTTAATTTAGAAGTTTGTACTTCTGTTTCCTGAATTCTCCTTTCTCCTCTTTGTGAAGACAAGAATAACTATTGCTTTTTCTAGTTGTCTTATCATTTCACCAATTCACTAAGCTTTCTCTGAGGTAATATGTAAGGTTATGCCAGATTACCAGGAACTTCCTACAGTAACCCTAGAGTACAATTCATCTGGTCCTGGAGATTCAAAGTAATTTAATTGCCAATTTGGGGAAATGAATTCTTCTGCCTTAGGCCCAAAGCCAACTGAGTGATTTTGGGCCAGTCACTTTCTCTCAGCCCTAGGGAAGAGGCAATGGCAAACAATTTCTGAAATCATACCAAGAAAACTTCAGGGACTTGTCCATGTTGTCACTTCAGGGACTTGTCCATGTTTGTGTGTGTGCATTCGTACATACATGCCTTCAAGTCAGGAATCAACACTGACTTGAAGGCATGTATGCACGAATGCACACACACAAACACACTCTAATAGAAAAAGTACACAGAGCAGGATAATAAAGCAGAACTAAAGTTTGAGACCAATAGACACTAAATTTCTCTCATCAGCACTATATGTATAGCCTGTCAGTAGCCTTCTTTGAAAAATGAGCAGAAATGTCACCTATATCTCTAGAATCTTCAGCTTTCTCTTGAGATTTTCATAGTCCTTGGTGATAAGGAGTTGAAGCTGTTCTTCGCATTATTATTTCTCCTTAAAAGTATGATCAGGAATGGATTATAATCAGTGAGCCTGATATGACTTGAAAATTCTTTTAATTTGTCACTGAAACTTCCTCCTGGTGCATGAGGATGTACCATTCTTTGCACTACTTAAAACAGGATGTCTTCCTGTATTTGTGTAGCACCTAAACATGATGCGCTGTGTGAATAACACGACAGAGACATATGCATACAAACAGAAATCTATCAATCACCATCATTGCAGAGAAGGGAACTATTTTCTGCTTTATTATCTTTTCATCTTGTATTGTTTATGCATTCTTCCAATTTTGTGCAAAGACAATCCTAGCTGCTGTCAGGACATGTACAGTCAAATACACATATTGTTTGTTAAATTCTTCTGGAAGAATACCCAACAAAAAATAGTTCAGGTTTAAAGTTTATCTGTTTCTTTGTCATTTCTTGTAACCATTTGTGTATTTTTTCCA
>JANHFO010001870.1:96001-113053 GCA_032468095.1 Pareas carinatus | reverse complement strand
AACATGGATGGCTGGAGAATTCTGGGAGTTGAAGTCCACAACCTTTAAAGGGACCAAGCTTGGAGACCTCTGCTTTAAGAAATAGTTAGTGTTCCCTCCTTTTGTCTTATTCCCCACCTTGCAACTATGTCCGATAGATTAGACTGAGAGATGACAGTTGGTCCACAGACACAACTGAGTTTCTACAGCTGAATGTGGACTTGGATGTGAATCTGCCCAGACCTACTCTGATAACTGACAAATTACATCTTACTAGCTAGAATTGTTCAGAGTGTTAGATATTTAGATCTACCTCAGGCATTAGTGTTGATGAATAAAGCCAAAATCTATAACTGAAAACAAAACATTATAACATTTCAAAAAGATGCAAGTATTTAAAAAAAACGGATGAGTTTAACTATGTACAAATGTGAAAAGGAGAAACAAAGAGAAAAGAAACTAAAGAATGTTTATAGGCTATTTGGTAATTGTGTATTTTATCATTTATCACTGCATTAGGCCATGGTGAAGAGTATTTTCAGGAAATCATCTCTGAATTAAAATTATGTTGTTTGCTTTACAGTAGTTTGGAGTGTTTCTATTGTTATTTGTTCTGTCACATGCATCGGATATACATTTCACATCTTAGCCTCCTACAGGTAGATATGTTTTGTATTATAGAAATTTGCTGTAGGCGTAACGTTGATGCTGTGATTAAGTGACTGAAAATGTCTATGATCTCATTGGCCTGGACATGTGCAACACCATGAGTAGTATCATTTTCACACGGTTCGCCCCGCTATTTACAAGAAGCTAATATATCAGCATGGATAATAGTGGACATTGATGTTTGTGGGGAAGAACATTATGAAAACAGGATTGTTCTATTTTCATTCAACAACCAACCTTCACTTTAATATTCTATGCAAAGTTTTTCATAATTCAAGTTTATTTCTCAATTGCACGTTTTCTTTTAATAAACACATCTAGAATACATTTTATTTATCATGGTATTATATTTCTCAATTGTTGGCTGAAGAATTAAAAAAAGAAATATGCATCTTCTGCTTGGCACAAAATTCACATATGCTTCCTTAAATGCTGCTCATTGATCCCTTTTGGTTAGAATTTTGTGAACACCAACCAATAGGGATCTATTTCACATTCAAAACTTCTAGTTACCCTTACATACTTCATTAAATGTTCAATCTTTCAACGTAAATCATTCATATTTTTGATCCATTCCTTTTCCATAGATATAAATATATTTTATGAAAGTGTTTCTATATGTGTGGTTTTTTTTGTCATAGAACTCACTGGAATGCAGTTCCGGCACTTTTCTTTGCCTTAAATGCAGTAAATTAAATTTACGTTAAGAACTGAATATATAATTTTTTAAATAAAAGATTAACAAGATGTGAGTTCTGGCACCTTTTTTCTTACAAAAAAAAGCACTGGTTTTCAGTATTGACGTGCCTCCATCTCTCCCTCTCTCTATCTATCTATCTCTACTTGAAGCTATTTCTTTTTAGTGGTAACTGTATTTAGCATTCATCTCACCATTTAGGATGTGCAAATTGTAAACATATAGGCAAACCTCCAGGATTCTTATATTTGCCTAACTGAAATTTAGAGTTTTCTGACTTGTCTTTCTTTTCTTTTTCTGGTAGTACTATTCTGCTCCCTATACATACGAATTGGCTCTGAAGTATCTGAATATTGCTTTTACCATGGTTTTCTCATTGGAGTGTGTTCTGAAAATCATAGCTTTTGGTTTCCTGGTGAGTAAGTAACTTTTATTGCGGTCAAGGACCAAATCAAATAAATACAGGGGGGAAAACACACCTTTCAACACAAATAAATAAATCATATGACAATGCACCCTCCACTGCCTAAAATATAGTCTGTACTATCGGACTAGTGATCCTTTGCCGGAGGACTTGTCCGTCTCTTCTCAGCACAACTGCAGCAAAAAATTTTGCTGCCTTTAAAGATATATTGGGGTCTGCGTCATGAAGTAGGAAATAAAGGCTAGACATATCGGGTGGACCAGGAAGTCTCTGGAAGATAGAAGAAATGAATCTTGATCTTATATCTTCATGGTGGGGACATATGAATATAATATGGAACAGGAATTCTGGAGATAGGCCGTCACATGTACAATAGATGGATTTTGCTCCCCCTGAGAGTCTGCTATCGAGGACATTCGAGGGAATGACGTTAAATCGAGCCTTCATAAATGCAAGCCTATGTATAAATTGGTGTAATGTGGAGAAGTAATGCGGAGGGTAGGGCAAGGGAACAATGCTAAGAGAAAACGGTGAACATGTTCCCGATCCACGTGCCAGATTTAGTTGTCTGTCGATGTCATCCAACCGTTGAAAAATCAACGATTTGGCGGCATCAGAGCCTAGGATAAAAGCTTCAATGGTTCCTGGTGAGTAAAATGCATTCAGCATTAGATATTAAAACTCTGTTTATGGGCACTTTAGTTTGCATGCACTAAGAATGCTTAGGGATCAGTCCTTGCCTATAGGAATTGCTATAGGAATTGTTATTGATATTCAGAACTGGACATTGTTCTTGATAGGAATGGAGCCTCTATGGTATCAAACCTCTCAAATGCTTCTTAATAATATTTAATTAAATAATAACAGACTGCCTTTTCATGTAACCCCAGATGAGACAAAATTACTTACTTCACCAACAGATTGCTCATTTGAGCATAATTTATTGTTATGACACTGACCAACCAGTCCAACATTTCTTTGTACTTTCAATGCCTTTCCCTCCTGTAGAAAATCTATTTTTTCCTTAGAAATCAAATAAATTCCCATTATCATTCCATATTTTTCAATGCTTCCTCAATTCTGAAGAGCTGTGATTACAATGCAGTATTCCAGACTAACTCTGCCCACTGCCAAGGGTTAAATCATGACCAGCTCAAGGTTAACTCAGCCTCCATCCTTCTAAGGTTGGTAAAATGAGTACTCAGATTGTTGGGGGCAAAATGCTGGCTCTATAAGCTGCTTAGAGAGGGCTGTAAAGCACTATCAGGTGGTATATTAGTCTAAGTGCTATTGCTATTGTCTTTCTGTATAATTTTTTCTAAGAATATTCTCTTATTATTTCACCTTGCCACCTTTCCTCATGCCTAGTTATGTCTTCACCATATAATTTCCATCTTCCTAGTGTTAATACTTCGAGGTCATTCCCAAAGGTTTCTGCTGACAATTCTTCTATCTAGGTTACCATGCCCTGTCCCACATCCTGTTTTAAAAAATAACTTCAGAGCATCAAGACAAGTTTCAAAGGACATATATTATGCTTCTTAAAATAAACAGTCTCTTCTCTTAAGCATTAAAAGTTAGACAGATAATTGAATATGGGGAGAAAGAGAAATAGCAATAAATGTTTTAGCATAGTTTTTTTTTTTAAGCGGGGGGGATTTCTTGAAGTTGTAAATAATGTTTTGTGCCGATGAGTAACATACAGACATCATTTCTCTTAGTTTTATGGCTATACCTGAAATACCAACTTAAATCAAACTAATGGTTGATCAAACCTGATATCCTTTGTCCAAAATGTGCACTTTCCCAATAGTTTGGAAGCAGCATGGAACATGAATGGATATTGTGTGTCTACCTGAATTCCTTAGTGTCTGATTATAAATTCTGGAGTGATACATTTCATGACATTATTGGAATACCAATAATCCTTTGGACTCCTGAAATTCTTCTGAAAAGCATAGCCTTAAAAGAAAATGAAGCTGGTGCCTAGATGAATGTAAGGACATATAGAAAGGGTGATTCAATTTAAACTTTAAATTATCCATTCTGGCAGACCTATGTACAATTTTTATTCATTGAAATATTTATTTGAATTGGAATCTATAATACCAGATAAAAATTCCAGATTTTACTGGCTTGACTAAAAATCCTACACCTAGCCCATTTCTTAGGATTCAGGTGAGTGTGGTTCCTTTTTTATTGTATTGGAGCAGAAGATGATAAAGAAAATCAGTCAGAAACCCAATTTCAATAATTAACAGGGAACATTTAACTCTGGACTGGCTGATGAAAGCCATCCTTGGTCTATGCTGTAAGGTATAGTGCAATCTAATGTAGTGAAGTTAAAACAAATGTATGCATTAGATTGACATAGACTTCATAACAAAATACAGAAAGTTGTACCCATTTCTGTAGGCTAATCAGTGATACAATAGTGTGAGGTAGAATTTTACAGTAAAACCTTGGATTGTGAGTATAATTGGTTCCAGAACCATGCCTGTAATCTAAAGCACTCAATCAAAGCAAATTTCCCCATAAGAAACAACGGAAACTCAGCTGATTCGTTCCACAACCCTCCTTGCTCTCCCTTCCCCTTCTACTTCCCCTTCCTTCCTCTCCATCTCACAATTTCTGCCAGTCAGGTGGGGCTCTGGGGGGTTCCCCCTGTGCCCCAACAGCTGATTTGGAACTTTAGAAACAAAATAACATGGCCCCTAAAACAAGAAAACCCCAACTGCAATAGAGAGCAAGTGAGCTGCACTCTAGATGCTGAAGTATAAAGAAACCTTTTTTTCTTCACTCTAAGCCAGCAGAGAAAGGGAACACCTCCAAAGCTACAATTTTGCAGAGAGTAATTAACATAAAGGAGCAGCGGCTACTGTGCAGATTAATTTTGAAGCAAATGTTGCCAATAATCCAAAATTCAACAGATTGAGCCAGGAAGCAAAAACCTAAAGATAATTAAAATCTGCATTCCCTCACGCCATTCTTTTCAGCAGCTGGCTCAGATCTTTTCAATTCTACTACCAGCAGATCTCTTGTAATCTCCTGGTTTGAGAAGAAAACCCTGATAACACTTAAAAACAATCTGATTTGGCTGTTGATGCTGAGCTGTTCTCTGCTACACTAATTTATTTATTTATTTATTTATATTTTTATACCACCCTTCTCCTCGAAGGGACCCAGGGTGGTGCACAGCCATCTAAAAAACAAAAATCACAAAAATACAATTAAAAACAAACCATTTTTAAAAAACAATTTAAAATATATATAAGTTATAAGGCCAGAAATTTAAAAAGCCAGAAAAATATTTCCAATTTAAAACCGGATCTGCAAATTTAAAAGGTCTAAAATATCTAAAAATCATTTTAACTAGCGGTTAATGCAAGACATTGCTCATTTCTCAAATTAAAAGTTATTAAAAATGTTTACTCGTCTTGCAAAACACTCACAGACCAACTTACTCGCAATCCAAGGTTTTACTGTACCTGGTTTGCAGGCAGAGAGAAGAACTTTAAATATATATATATATATATAAGATTATTTGGGAACATATGTTAACACTTACCCGCTTGAAAATGGCAGGAGGCTATGTCTCCAATTTTTTATCATTACTGATAGCATTTGCTCTAGGAACAAATTAAAAGGAGGAGTTTGGGAGTCCTAAAACCTCAGACTAGACAATCAAAGATATTCTTTGCCCTTATTCTTTGTGTATATGAATATAGTCTGAAGGGTGACAGATTTTCAAGGGATGTTATTACATCAATGTTTACATTGTACAGTAGGTTAATCTGCACACTCTTCCTTCCTCTCCTCTTTCTGTAGAATTATTTCCGTGACACGTGGAACATATTTGATTTCATCACTGTGATTGGCAGCATTACAGAAATAATCCTGACGGATAGTAAGGTGAATCTCTTTTTCCATTACCCTCCTTTGGAGGAAGATCAAGACTGAAAACTGCATATGATGTTTCTTTTTTACTTTTTCATTTTACTGTTTCCTCCTTCTTTCTGGCACTGTGCTAAGCCGACAGTTACCAGCAGCTTCAACATGAGCTTTCTGAAGTTGTTCCGGGCTGCCCGTCTCATCAAACTGCTTCGCCAAGGGTATACCATTCGAATTCTGCTCTGGACCTTTGTGCAGTCATTCAAGGTAAAAGCTGAACTCCTGTCTTCCTCCCAAGGTCAGTGGATTGCTTAGGACAATGAATAACATCAACCATTGCATACACAATTGCAGGGCACATCCAAGCAAATATATTAGATGATTATGGATGCCTTAGATCAAACCATCAATCATCCACAAAAACACAGATACTGGAGAAGGAACAAGTCCTAATCCACACAAACTAATAGAAGAAAAAGCTAGTAAGCTTTCTTCCTCTTTATTCATATAAATGGCCATCTCTTCAAGTTTCACAGATGAGCTGAGGAATTTTTGAGAGATCTATTTTAAGAAAGATTGGCTACTCTTAACTATCTGGCATAAACCTACAGTAGACTAAAAACCTTACTAATCCAGCATCCTTTATACCACAAGCAAGACATACCTAACAAGGCCCAAACAGAAGGAAGTAATCTGTTATTCAGGGAGAAAGACACTCTGCTTTAAAAGACTTGCAGCTAATTTCCCTCACTTCTCAGATATTTCCAATTGCTAAGGCAGTGCAGTCCCTTCGGGGAGAAGGGCGGTATATAAATCTAATAAATCTAATCTTCTGATTCAGAAGAGATGCTTCAGAATATGCAACAGCTGTGTGATTCTGGAAACAGGCATGGCTACTTTGATGAGTCACAGACAGTTGCTGCTCAGTTCACACTCCCACACATTCCAAACACCTCTTCCAAAGGGAATCTGAAGCCCTATTAATTGCCTATTTTATATTGCAAACCCAGTGGGATGCAGTTTTCACGTAGGATCAAATCCCCCCTGCCGATTCATTTGCTTCCATGTGGTTGTAACAGTCTGGGATCTTTACCACTTCATTATTAAAATTCATTGTTTCATAGTTTCCTCACCCTCTTCCATCACAGCAATCATTACATTCTTGCTATATATATTTTTCTTCCTACTAGACAATAAAACATGCTACAAATATTTAGAATTCTGAAAAAAAATATAAACTAAAAAATATTCATTTATTATTAGTTTTTAGCATCTCAGAAGTTAACATATAATACTTTCTTAACCTGTCATAACCTGGTCCTCTCCAAATATGCATTATTCATCCATAAATAAAGCAAGTCTCTTCTGAGATACATACAAGCAGACTCTTGGCAATAATTTGAAAGTAATTATCCTATTATTTCTTCCAACTTCCTTTTTCCCATCTTCCCAGTCTAGTTTACACCTATGGGATTTCCTGGTGGTTTTCCATCTAAATAATCCTTGATTTTTGGGAAATTACAAGATCGGCTAAGTGCTTCCACCTGTTGAGAATATATTTTCCATACTGACTGTTAGTTCTATGGGGGTAATATCTAGATTGGGTTAAAGACAACCAAACAATAGTAGAAGCTAGCATAGTTTAACAGACCATGTGCTTAGGATCAGGAATTTAGCCCCCCAAATTAAAAAAAAAACCAAATTATAAAACCAAATTAGAACCAAAAGATCATGGCTCACTATAACTAAAAATAGGCAGTGGGAAAGGTTGATGACAGTCTTCCAGTCTTCAGGGAGAAGTAAACAATGCTCTGAACCACAATTAGTGGTTAAACAAGCATGTGCTGATCAAGTAAACAATAATCTGAACCATCATTAATAGTAGAACAAGAAGGTACTATTGAGTTAATTGATCTTTATATTTGTGCAGATTGTTTTTGCTTCTTTCTTGGTTATCTAACTTGTCTCTTCCTTTCTCACCCCTGTTATTATACTCCTCTGTCTCTCATATGTATGGTTGCATCCTTCTTCATATCTCCAATTTATTTTATTCCTTCCTTATACTTGAATGTTTCACAAAGTCAACCAAATTTATTATGCACAGTATGTAAACATGTCTAAACATTTGTGCAGAAATGGCTGAGGGCCTCACTGGCGTCTGAGGCTTGCAAAATGTACTTGGACATATTCATGGAACAGGGTTGTTTGAGGGTTATATTGTTTTTAACTGTAGTAGAAGGACCAGAAAGATCAGTTGAGGAATAGATGCTTAAGAGTTGACAGTGACTTGATGGCACATAATCAATCAATCAAGGTCTATCTGTGATTAGAACTACAGTTAAACATATTTCCTATTTTAAAATGAAAAGAGTCCCTGCTGTCAGATTACAGTAATCATGAATCTTGTCAGTCTGGAAGTGGTGTAGGAGAGTGAAGGTAAAGTATATTATTGTTTATAAGCAGTTAAGTCTTTTGTTTTATTTTGGGCACTTCCTCACATATAGCATAAAAATATACTTAGTGTCTTAATTGTATTTTGTTAGTTTTTATTACCTCCCACTGGTCACTTGCATGTTTGTTAAAGAAGCAGTAATTAAGTCATCTGCTCTGTATTGGTGCCAATCTTTTTATTATCATGTTACTTAAACTTAACATCATAGCTTCACTTTGGCTACCAGACCATTTAGTTACTTTAAACAGAGATTCTTATCTTCTCTGCCATCGCTTATATATTACTATTGTAAGTACATACTGATGTTACTGTTTTAAGCACATAAATACTATGCCTGTAATGACACAGTACTTTGTATGTTTTGCCCCTCCCAGGCTCTCCCATATGTCTGTCTTCTCATTGCAATGCTCTTCTTCATTTATGCAATCATTGGGATGCAGGTAAGCAAAGAACTAAAATGGTCTAGGATGGTGAGTTCACCCAACAAAGAAATAACAAAACTTTGAGTCTTTCTCTTACAGTAAGCTTAAGCTTCCATTTTCAGGCAGGAGGTCCATTAGCTCAGTTAATCAGTAGTCAAGAATATCTCAAGTACTCAGGTTGGAGAAGGCTGACATGGTGATTTCTTCAATTGACATCTGAAGAAAAAAATAATGCAATATCTTATATTCAGGAATATGGATTGTTACATTCTTGATGCGTAACATGATTTCTTTCTAAAGATTCCACACTGTGAAAAAAGAATTGCATGAATTAGGAACCTTTTTTTCTGTGCACCATTTTAAATTGCCGAATGACAAAATTATGAACTAATTCAGTTTCCCCCAAGAAGCGATGGCCTTTTATGTTCAATATGTGATATGTATATAACAACAATATGAGTTTTTTATTTTTGTACTTTATTTTTGGTAGATAGAACAAATATACCATGTGCTATTTGCTCTTACATCTTATGTGCAACTACAGGACAATTGGTATATGACATTAGGTTAAAATATTGGGTTAAGAAGAGGGATATTCAAGCTCTATTTTATCCTGAGATATGGCAATTTATTGGATAAATTTGAATCTATCATGCTGTCTTTCAGTCCAACTTATCTGATACTATTGTCTGTGATGAAATATTGTAATGGTGTGTGGGAATAACTTTGGGAGATGGGAGGCGGGAGAGACAGCCATGGGACTGGTCAGATAAGCAACAGCAGAACTATGTGGGCATAGCAAGCACTTCCAGAGGAGGACCTCTCTAGTTTCTTGGGCTGTAAAGACAGTGGGGAGAAATGCTCTTTAGTTTTGAAAAATTCTGTTAATGTAACCATACAATAAAGTAGAATTAGTTCGCCTGAGTGTGGTTCCTATCTGGAAATGTAGAGTGTTCTATATGTTGGTTTGAGTTGCTGATCAAAAGGTGAGGTGTAAGTCAAATTAATAAATGCAATGTAACAGGAAATCTACTGATTACTCAAACAATGTATGGTGACATTAATACTGGACCTCTTAAATTTGTAGAGGTTCAATACAAATGCTACACAAAATGATTATTGAAGGAGAAAGTAAAGTGAATTGACATATCATAATCAGTTAATATTCTTTTAATTCTCTTCAAGGTTTTGAAAAAATGTTTTATCCTAGCAGTATTTTTCCCTTTGCTCTGGTATCATCATTAAACCTTGGAAATATGAAAGAATGGTCAGGGCACTGTACATTTTCTACTGTCCTAACATTGCTGTGATTTCTGTTTTTTCCTTATGAAGTCAGCAATAATAATTTCATTTCTATGTTTTAAGGTGTTTGGGAACATCAAGTTAGATGAAGAAAGTCATATTAACCGTCACAACAATTTCCGCAGCTTCCTTGGTTCTCTCATGTTACTGTTTAGGTAAATTTACATTTATATTCACACAGGGACCCATTCACACTTTGATATAAAGCAAAGAACCATCTCCCCTAAGATTTGAAAAGCTTCCGGTAATGTGCCAATACTCAGCTACCTAGTTTTGCAAAGCTTGTTACAAACCAAGGACTCAAAGTCTCCATTTTTACAGACTATTTAGTAGACTTTAGCTTAAGGCTGAATTGTTTTTCAGCTCAGTGGGCCGCAACTTATATTTTCTATGTCTCCTATTTTTTTTAATCTTTGTAAAGAATCTTCATATTCTGAAGTCAGAGAAAAGTCTCTAATAGGCAGTTTAATTACAAAGAGATTCATGAACAGAACTATTATCTTTGTTCTAGTTTAATTATCTGGCAGCTTATACAACAGCACCTCTTTCTTCCTTCAGTGCATCTACAATGTCATCACAATCTTTAAACTTGACAAACCCTTTCATTGCCAAAGCGGAATTTCAGCTTTCCTATTGGAATTCCCACTCTAGCTTCTCATCTGATGCAGAAGTCATAATTAGATCTGACTGGACTGAATCATAACTTACATAAAAGTCTTCAATATTATAACTGAATTTCACTAAAATATAGCACTTCATATCAGGTCATATATTCAGTATGAAGATTAGCAAGAAGTGATATCACCTTTGGAAACCATGATGGGAATTAACCCCATACAACCTCTGGATATCATGGATGATTTCTGAATCATTTATTGGATTTGAAATGTATCTTAATTTAAGAATTTAATTTAAATTTATGAAATGTATTACATTAGTGTATTATGTACAATAGTGGAATAATTACTGCTTCCTGTGGTTTCTGCCACTACCAGCCTGTTTGGCAATGGTAAACCACTTCTGCACTATTGCCAAGAACTCTACAAGGATCCAGATGTTCACTAGAAGACAAGCTCCACTTGAAGAAAAATTATCCTTAGCATGATGTTTGCAGTAGATATCACAGAAGAGCATGACCTTACCACAACTTCTATCTTTTTTAAAAAAAAAAAACCTCCTTAAATCACCCTGAAGACTATTTTTAAAAGATTATAGCTTAAACAGAGACTTTCTGAATGTGAAAAGGATTCATTGAATATAGTAGTAAACCACGAGCTGGATATATTTTCTTACAGAAGCGCTACAGGGGAGGCATGGCAGGAGATTATGCTTTCATGCCTAGAAGGAAAAGGTTGTGAGCCAGACACTACAGCAACATCTGGACAAAATGAGAGTGAGAGGTGTGGCACAGAACTAGCATATGTCTACTTTGTCTCCTTCATCTTCTTTTGCTCCTTCTTGGTGAGTTCCTCTTTCCACTTTTCTACAAATTTATTGTTTTGTATTGTTTTCACCAGATTGATTTAAAAGATGGTATGATATTCCTTAGTACTTCTCAAAGAGCTATAATGTTACAAGAGAAGCAGTGGTAAACACGGTTAAAGAATTTCACTATCATGTGCAGAATTGCATTGCAGCTTTCTTTTGTGCTTCCTCATTTGCTGGTCTTCTACTTAGTGGTCTGTTCCTATCCCTCTTATTGTTTCCTTCATACTTAGATGCTCAATCTCTTTGTGGCTGTCATTATGGACAATTTTGAATATCTGACTCGAGATTCCTCCATCTTGGGACCCCATCACCTTGATGAATTTGTCCGGATTTGGGCAGAATATGATAGAGCTGCATGGTATGTAGGCATATCTGTCTTTTTTAAAAATGTTCTTTACAAAATCTATTTAGATGTGATATCCAAATCAAGTACAAATGGGATGAAAAGGCCCTTCTCCATCCTGCAACTTCTAGATCTTCTTATACAAAGACCATCTGCATATAAATAACCTAATAGCCTTACTTAAATTAACAATTCAGCCAGTTTCAGCTTTTTAATTAAGAGGAAGTATATATCCTTTTTTAATTCTATCATCACAGCTTTGCAAGAATTATTTTAAATAAGAGCAGCTGTGCACTTTACATGACAGCGAAATCATCTGTAGAGTGCAGTTTTCCTGAAGCAAATGTTATTTCCTATATTGACCATATGGACATACTTGTGAGTCATTGTTGAAATTTTGCTCTCAGGTATATATATATATATATATATATAAAGAGGACTTACTAATGTATGTCCAACATTAAATCCCCCACCCATCTTTTTTTATTTTGCATCATATTATCTTTTGGTGCCTGCAACCTAAAAGGTTTTAAGAGATAAAATCTTCACAAACAGTTTATGTCAGGAGTGAATTGACCACCATGTTATTAAAAACTTTCACTCATACTACCCATACATTTCAGGAGTGCTTTGGAGATATTGTTTTCCATTATATCTTCCTGGTGCATTTCAATATATTTGTCTAATCCCAGAATTTCTAAGTGATAGTCCCTAACCTGAAGTGGAACTGCCACTGGCAAAAATATTATCTTTTATGGATCTCAAAACTGAAAACTTAAAAGTATATCTTATTATCTTTCTCCAGCTTGAATTAGCATTACCTGTCTAACTGTCTATTAAAATTTGTTAATATGAACATTTGTGTCAATTATCATGGCTTTAAGAAAGATGAAAGTCTTTTCTGCAGATATTAGAATCCTAAGAATGTCAGCAAATGTATATTATTTGCTCTACCCTAGGATCTGAAAACTAAATGTATTGTTTTCTATGAATTCACTCTTCTAAATTAATGAAGCCTCCAATTTCTAAAAGATTTACACGATAAATACGTTGGCCTTTAAGATGAGCGCACAGTTAACATGGTTACTTTTCTGAACTTTTTTCTGCTGCTAGAAGCAGATGATAATTTGGTAGCCCTGACATAATAACTCATTTGTCGCAAGGAAATTCATGGATTCATGAATTCATGGATTCATAATTCATTTTCTTGAAAGGTCAAGAAATGGCAGTGTCACCTTTTGTAGCTAAAAGCCATAATGGCTAGCAGTTCTGGATGCTGTCTCATACAAGTGAAGAAAGCCAGTTTGTGGAAGAATTATTTAGGATTTAAATAAGAATACAACAGATTTTTATAGTTATCTTATTTTCCCATTTTCCCTTTCCTATAGTTATTTTTATAACCAGCACACTAAATTTGCCTTATACTAAGACTGTAGTTTTTTTAAAAAAAAATCATCAGACCTTGCTGTGAAAAATTAGGATTATAAAGAATCCAGTTTCTTATTTTGCACTCTGTTACGGCATTAAAAAAATAATACCTACAATTCTATCTAGAATACTGCCTACAGTATAATTAACATTTTAAATTAAACTGATCATTATAACTGTAAGAGTTTCACCTCCTGCCCTTCCATTGCTAGACTGTGATGACCATAACAGAAAGGAATCAAGAAGGAAGTACCTCTGGCTTAGTTTTCAGAGATAAAAACCACCCCTTGGGGTATCAAAAGGGAGCACTGTAGTCTAATCATCTCCTGACATTCGATTGATATAGTTACAGAGCACCCGTTTATCTTATGTGAAATTGAACTCACAGTACAGTTTGATCACCACTGTGAAAAGAAGGACAAATTGGGAAGGCAGGATAGGAAGGGAGGGAAAAAACCTGGCTTGAAACTTTATATAAAATAACAAGACACCCTTTATCCACTTGATTTGAATAGTTGATTATGCAAAACCATTTGTTCTGCTTTTTTTAAAATTGGATAAATCTTGACTGAGTTTTAGCATTCCATTATAAATCAGGAAATATACACCTCCTTGGGAACATTGTAGAGTAGAGAAAATAACTATATCTTCAAAGGAGGTGATTGTGCAGGCCCCTCCTCACCCCCCCTCCAAGATAGAGCTAGAAGAAGAGCAATACACATCTCTGGCGTGACCAGTTGCACACAGTTCTTCTTTCCCATTTCCTGATTTGGGCCTATTAACTCACCTGTGCTTCCTTTCCAGTGGCAGGATCCTGTATAAGGATATGTACAAATTAGTACGGGTGATCTCGCCTCCTCTGGGCCTGGGAGAGAACTGCCCCTGCAGGGTGGCTTGCAAGGTTTGCCTCACAATCCCCAGCCACAGCCTGGCAATAGGGATATCCCATTAAATCCTGCTCTCCTCCTCTCTTTTGTACTTCACACTATTGTACTTCACAAGGGAATCCTGACTTGCTTTCCCTCGAGTTTAAAGAGATTCAAACCTTCTCAGAATCAGCAGCTGCTATAACCAGGGGGAGGGAAGGAAGAGATGGATTTCAGGGCACAGCTGGAATTACACATTCATTCCGATCTTGAATGAATGACTCTGAAGGTTTTAGAGTCTGCATGTTCTCCTGTGGCATAGAGAAGTCTTTGGAACCATTGTTTTCTGCTTCCCCTTTCAGGAACTACATTTTTCATTTGAGATAGGTATTATATTTGATTTTTTCACCAACTTAGGAACAAAAGTAGGGGACAAAGAATTTAATTTTAATTTTTATAAAATCAAATCAGGCATGGCAAGAAATGAACAAAGCTCACCAGTTGTGCCCAGAGACTTAATTTTAAAAGTATTATACTGTTGGGTATGGAAGATCCATTCATCCAGAATAATATGTCTGTACTTCATAAATAGTGCAATAGTGCAATTGGATTCAGGTTGCATCTCCTAATGATATGGTCCACTTGGTCAATCTCAAACATCTTAACATGACATAGATAATGAGACATCATATTAGGGGCAGGGGTTCATATGGCTTTTGGGCTTAATTTAATATAGCCCCTTAGTTAATGAGAAATTAACATGTCAAGGAGAAAACTAGAGCAGCCTACAAACTTTTTTAATTTTAGGAGGGAGCAATAGTTTGTATGGGAAAGTATTCTGTCTTTGGTATAATCTGATACTGTGCTCAGAAATAGGTTTAGTGTTATATTGTGAGGTCTGAATGAATATATGAATATAGACAGATTTTGTAAGCAAAAGAACAACATAGATCATTAATTTCTATGGCAAATGACTAACAAACTACAGCTTTGTCTAATAGACATTCTTCACTTCTTGCTGGTCTCCTTTTGTTCATCAGTACTGTCAAAGGCCAAAGCTGATTATGAAACAGTATATTTTATTCATGACTGTATATGAACTCAAGGTCATTTAGAATTCAAAGTTTACTAACTAAAATCTGTGTCAAATTCACCTGCAAAAAAATGAACTTCTGCTTTCTCCTAATTGAAGAGCTCCTTCTATGAGATTTTGTCCCAGCCAAGAAAATCGAAATAGTTCTGTACCATTTTCATAATATAGTTCCCTAGGGTCATCCTTCATGATTTTTCATTGCTTGCCTGCCCAAAATTTCACCAAGAAAAAATGTTGTACAGCCTCTAGATAAAAGATAACTATTCAGATTCCACAAAAAATTCCTTCCAGTCCTCACACTTTCTTTCCAAGTAAAAGAGCTTTCAGCTGAACAGTTCCTAAGCTATTAGTCCAAAATAATATAGTTTCTTCCACCCCCATCCCCAATTTCCTAAGGATCCATGAATATGTGAGAAAATTGCAATGTAAAGCACTCTGAATTTTTGGATCTTAAACACTTTTGAACTTTTCATAGCCAAAGATGAGATGGTGCCCTTTTGAAGTATATTTGTTCAGTTTTGCTTTAGAAAGGATTAAAATGTACTAATTATCTTCTATAGTGAACACCACAAGCAGCAGTGAACATAACCACAGAGAATCTTCCAAATTAACTTTGTAAATAGAGAGCTGTCCCTATTTCTCAGTAATAGCAAAGCATAATTAAGGAACCATGAACAAATTAAGTCCGCATAGCCTTTTTTTCTCTCCTACAGTGCTTGGTTTTCCCCCCCCTCTCCTAACCTCACACTGATTTGCAAAAAAGAAAACTTTCCTGAATTTGATTACTTGCCCAGATAAATCAAGACAGCTGAAGACTTTTGGACAATTTCCCATGACTCAATTTTAATGAATAGTCAGCCTCAGAACTTGACAAAATTTTACCAGCATTTGGAATTCTTATTTTGATTTTTAGCAAACTTTTTATTTGTTTTTCTGTAATTGAGAAGATCCAACCAAACACATCATTGCTAGTTTATTATTATTGTTCATCGCACAGTCTGCCAGATGTTCAGACTGGGTTTGACATTTTTGTCTACCTATCGGGTTCTTACCAAGGACCATGGATAGACAGATGTGGATGTTTGATGATGTTACAGATATCATGGCAGGATGGAAGCTCTTCCCAGTAAAGCTGCCTTTTGCAACTGACTGATGGCGAATATGTCAATGCCAATGGCATTCAAGTGCTGCTCCAGTTGTTTTGGGATTGCATCCAATGCACCTATTACTATTGGGACTACCCTTGCTCGCTTTTGCCACAGTCATTCTAGTTCTATTTGTGGGTCTTTGTATTTTGTGTTCTTCTCCAGTTCTTTCTCTTCTATTCTGCTGTCCCCATTCACTGCCACATCCACTATCCAGACTTTTTTGTCTTTCTTATTGACAGTTGTTAAGTCTGGGGGTGTTATCTGGTAGGTCCCTGTCTGTTTGGATTCTAAAATCCAAGAGCAGTTTAATTTCTTCCTTTCCTATGACTTTGTCTATTTTATGATCCCACCAGTTCTTGCTTGCAGGAAAATGATATTTCTTGCAGATCTTTCGATGCACCATTGTTGCTATTTTGTCATGCTGCTGCTTGTAGTCAGTCTGTGCAATCTTCTTGTAGCAGCTTACCAGATGCTCCACTATTTCTTCAGCTTCTTTGCATAAGCAGCACTTACTATCTGTTGCAGTCTGCGCGATTTTGGCTTTGTATACATTTGTCCTTAAGGCTTGGTCTTGTGCAGCCAGAATTAGTCCTTCAGTCTCTTTCTTTAACTTTCCTGCTCTTAACCATTGCCAGGTCTTGTTATTATCTGCTTTCACTGCTATTTTTTTAATGTACTGGCAATGTAGTGCTTTGTCTTCCCATGCCTCCATTCTGTTCTTCGTTTGTTCTTTCTTGTAGGCCAGTTTGGTCTCTCCAGTAGTCAGTAAGCCTTTCTGGTGTACTAACGTCAGTGCATCTTCTTCATTGTCCTTCAGATATTCTTCCAAAGCCATCTTTTCTTCTTCAAC